>JAJUPC010000466.1:0-276860 GCA_023614405.1 Avena insularis | reverse complement strand
TTTACAACAATAGTAAGACCCGATACAAGTTTGAGAGATATGACCAAAAACTTGTCGTTTTCATGTTTTATGGCTGTTTTCATGAGCTAGTACCCACAGTTTTCAGGTTCTAGGGCGATTTACAATGACCGTAAGACCCGATACAAGTTTGAGAGATATGACCAAAAACTCGTCGTATTCGCGCTTTATGGCCATTTTCAAGAGTTATTGTCATTTTGGGGTTCCAAGGCGATTTACAATGACCGCAAGACCCGATACAGGTTTGAGAGATATGACCAAAAACTTGTCGATTCGTGCTTTATGGTCAGTATTCAAGAGTTATTGCCTACAGCTTGGGGTTCTAGGGTGATTTACAATGGTATGTAAGACCCACACGAGACATCGATCAAGACCCGATACAAGTTTGAGAGATATGGCCAAAAACTTGTTGTATTCATGCTTCATCGTTGTATTGAAAAGTTATTGCCTACAGATTTTGGTTCTAGGGTGATTTACAATGACCGTAAGACCCGAGACAAGTTTGAGAGATATGACCCAAAACTCGTCGTATTCATGTTGTATGGCTGTTTTCATGAGCTATTGTCCACAGTTTTGGGGTTCTAGGGTGATTTACAAGGACCGTAAGACCCGATACAAGTTTGAGAGATATGACCCAAAACTCGTCGTATTCATGTTGTATGGCTGTTTTCATGAGCTATTGCCCATAGTTTTGGGGTTCTAGGGCGATTTACAACGACCGTAAGACCCGATACATGTTTAAGAGATATGACCAAAAACTCGTCGTATTCGTGCTTTATGGCTGTTTTCAAGAGCTATTGCCTAAAGTTTTGGGGCTCCAAGGCGATTTACAATGACCTTAAGACCCGATACAAGTTTGAGAGATATGACCAAAAACTTGTCGTATTCGCGCTTTATGGTTGTTTTCAAGAGCTATTGCGTACAGTTTTGGGGTTCCAGGGTGATTTACCATGACCGTAAGACCCGATACAAGTTTGAGAGATATGACCAAAAACTCGTCGTATTCGCGCTTTATGGCTGTTTTCAAGAGCTATTGCCTACAGTTTTGGGGTTCCAGGACGATTTACAATGACCGTAAGACCCAGTACAAGTTTGCGAGATATGACCAAAAACTCGTCGTATTCGCGCTTTATGGCCATTTTCATGAGCTATTACCCATAGTTTTCGATTTCTAGGGCGATTTACAATGACCATAATACCCGATACAAGTTTAAGAGATATGGCCAAAAACTCGTCGTATTCGTGCTTTATGGCCGTTTTAAAGAGTTATTGCCAACAGTTTTGGGGTTCCAAGGCGATTTACAATGACCGTAAGACCCGATACAAGTTTGAGAGATATGACCAAAAACTTGTCGTATTCGTGCTTTATGGCCGTTTTCATGAGCTATTACCCACAGTTTTGGGGTTCTATGGTGATTACAATGACCGTAAGACCCGATACAAGTTTGAGAGATACGACCAAAAACTCATCGTATTCGCGCTTTATGGCTATTTTCAAGAGCTATTGCCTATAGTTTTGGGGTTCTAGGGCGATTTACAATGACTGTAAGACCCGATACAAGTTTGAGAGATATGACCAAAAACTCGTTGTATTCGAGTTTTATGTCCGTTTTCATGAGCCATTGCCCATTGTTTTGGGGTTCTGGGGCGATTTTCAGTGATAGTAAGACCCCATAAAAGTTTGAGAGATATGATCAAAAACTCGTCGTTTTCGTGTTTTATGGCCGTTTTCACAGCTATTACCCACAGTTTTCAGGTTCTAGGGCGATTTACAACAATAGTAAGACCCGATACAAGTTTGACAGATATGACCAAAAACTTGTCGTTTTCATGTTTTATGGCCGTTTTCATGAGCTATTGCCCACAGTTTTCGGGTTCTAGGGTGATTTACAACGACAGTAAGACCCGATACATGTTTGGGAGATATGACCCAAAACTCGTCGTATTCGCGCTTTATGGCCGTTTTCATGAGCTATTTCCCACAGTTTTGGGGTTCTAGGGTGATTTACAACGACAGTAAGACCCGATGCATGTTTGGGAGATATGAACAAAAACTCGTCGTATTCGCGCTTTATGGCCGTTTTCATGAGCTACTACCCATAGTTTTGGGGTTCTAGGGCGATTTACAACGACCGTAAGACCCGATACATGTTTGAGAGATATGACCAAAAACTCGTCGTATTCGTGCTTTATGGCTGTTTTCAAGAGCTATTGCCTAAAGTTTTGGGGCTCCAAGGCGATTTACAATGACCGTAAGACCCGATACAAGTTTGAGAGATATGACCAAAAACTTGTCGTATTCGCGCTTTATGGTTGTTTTCAAGAGCTATTGTGTACAGTTTTGGGGTTCCAGGGCGATTTACAATGACCGTAAGACCCGATACAAGTTTGAGAGATATGACCAAAAACTCGTCGTATTCGCGCTTTATGGCTGTTTTCAAGAGCTATTGCCTACAGTTTTGGGGTTCCAGGACGATTTACAATGACCGTAAGACCCAATACAAGTTTGCGAGATATGACCAAAAACTCGTCGTATTCGCGCTTTATGGCCATTTTCATGAGCTATTATCCACAGTTTTGGATTTCTAGGGCGATTTACAATGACCATAATACCCGATACAAGTTTAAGAGATATGGCCAAAAACTCGCCGTATTCGCGTTTTATGGCCGTTTTATGAGCTATTGCCCATATTTTGGGGTTCCAAGGCAATTTACAATGACCGTAAGACCAGATACAAGTTTGAGAGATATGACCAAAAACTCGTCGTATTCGAGTTTTATGGCCGTTTTATGAGCCATTGCCCATAGTTTTGGGGTTCTGGGGCGATTTACAAATGATAAGACCCAATAAAAGTTTGACAAATATGATCAAAAACTCGTCGATTTCGTGATTTATGGCCGTTTTTATTAGCTATTGCTCATAGTTTCGGGGTTCTAGGTCGATTTACAACAACAGTAAGACCCGATACAAGTTTGAGAGATATGGCGAAAAACTTGTCGTTTTCATGTTTTATGGCCGTTTTCATGAGCTATTACCCGTAGTTTTCAGGTTCTAGGGCGATTTACAATGACCGTAAGACCCGATACAAGTTTGAGAGATATGACCAAAAACTCGTTGTATTCGCGTTGTATGGCTATTTTCATGAGCTATTGCCCACAGTTTTGGGGTTCTAGGGCGATTTACAAAGAGCTAAAGAGACCATACATGTTTGGGAGATATGAACAAAAACTCGTCGTATTCGCGCTTTATGGCCGTTTTCATGAGCTATTACCCACAGTTTTGGAGTTCTAGGGCGATTTACAACGACAGTAAGACCCGATACATGTTTGAGAGATATGACCAAAAACTCGCTGTTTTCGTGTTTTATGGCCGTTTTCATGAGCTATTGCCCATAGTTTTGGGGTTCTAGGGCGATTTACAACGACCGTAAGACCCGATACATGTTTGAGATATATGACCAAAAAATCGTCGTATTCGCGCTTTATGGCTGTTTTCAAGAGCTATTGCCTACAGTTTTGGGGTTCCAAGGCGATTTACAATGACCGTAAGACCCGATACAAGTTTGAGAGATATGACCAAAAACTTGTCGTATTCGCGCTTTATGGTTGTTTTCAAGAGCTATTGCCTACAGGTTTGGGGTTCCAGGGCGATTTACAATGACCGTAAGACCCGATACAAGTTTGAGAGATATGACCAAAAACTCGTCGTATTCGCCCTTTATGGCCGTTTTCATGAGATATAACCACAGTTTTGGGTTTCTAGGGCGATTTACAATGACCATAATACCCCATACAAGTTTGAGAGATATGGCCAAAACTTCGCTTTTCGTTGTATGGCCATTTTATGAGCTATTGTCCATAGTTTTGGGGTTCCAGGGCGATTTACAACGACCGTAAGACCAGATATAAGTTTGAGAGATATGAACAAAATCTCGTTGTATTCGCGCTTTATGGCCATTCTCATGAGATATTACCCACAGTTTTGGGGTTTCAGGGTGATATACAACGACAGTAAGACCCGATACATGTTTGAGAGATATGACCAAAAACTGGTCGTTTTTGTGTTTTATGGCCGTTTGCACGAGCTATTGCCCATAGTTTTGGGGTTCTAGGGCGATTTAGAACGACCGTAAGACCTGATACATGTTTGACAGATATGACCAAAAACTCGTCGTATTCGTGCTTTATGGCCGTTTTCAAGAGTTATTGCCTACAGTTTTGGGGTTCCAAGGCGATTTACAATGACCGTAAGACCCGATCCAAGTTTGAGAGATATGACCAAAAACTTGTCGTATTCGTGCTTTATGGCTGTATTCAAGAGTTATTGCCGACAGTTTGGGGTTCTAAGGTGATTTACAATGACTGTAAGACTCGATACTCGAGACAATGATTGTAAGACCCGATACAAGTTTAGAGATATGACCAAAAACTCGCTGTATTCTTGTTGTATGGCTGTTTTCATGAGCTATTGTCCATAGTTTTGGGGTTCTAGGGTGATTTACAATGACAGTAAGACCCGATACATGTTTGGGAGATATGAACAAAAACTCGTCGTATTCGTGCTTTATGGCCGTTTTCATGAGGTATTACCCACTGTTTTGGGGTTCTAGGGCGATTTACAACGACAGTAAGACCCGATACATGTTTGAGAGATATGACCAAAAACTCGTCGTTTTCGTGTTTTATGGCCGTTTTCATGAGCTATTGCCCATAGTTTTGGGGTTCTAGGGCGATTTACAACGACCGTAAGACCCGATACATGTTTGAGAGATATGACCAAAAACTCGTTGTATTCGCGCTTTATGGCTGTTTTCAAGAGCTATTGCCTACAGTTTTGGGGTTCTAGGTCGATTTACAACAATAGTAAGACCCGATACAAGTTTGAGAGATATGACCAAAAACTTGTCGTTTTCATGTTTTATGGCCGTTTTCATGAGCTAGTACCCACAGTTTTCAGGTTCTAGGGCGATTTACAATGACCGTAAGACCCGATACAAGTTTGAGAGATATGACCAAAAACTCGTCGTATTCGCGCTTTATGGCCATTTTCAAGAGTTATTGCCTACAGTTTTGGGGTTCCAAGGCGATTTACAATGACCGTAAGACCCGATACAGGTTTGAGAGATATGACCAAAAACTTGTCGTATTCGTGCTTTATGGCTGTATTCAAGAGTTATTGCCTACAGTTTGGGGTTCTAGGGTGATTTACAATGACTGTAAGACCCGACACCCGAGACATTGACTGTAAGACCCGATACAAGTTTGAGAGATATGGCCAAAAACTTGTCGTATTCGTGCTTCATCGTTGTATTGAAAAGTTATTGCCTACAGATTGTGGTTCTAGGGTGATTTACAATGACCGTAAGACCCGAGACAAGTTTGAGAGATATGACCAAAAACTCGTCGTATTCATGTTGTATGGCTGTTTTCATGAGCTATTGTCCACAGTTTTGGGGTTCTAGGGTGATTTACAATGACCGTAAGACCCGATACAAGTTTGAGAGATATGACCCAAAACTCGTCGTATTCATGTTGTATGGCTGTTTTCATGAGCTATTGCCCATAGTTTTGGGGTTCTAGGGCGATTTACAATGACCGTAAGACCCGATACATGTTTGAGAGATATGACCAAAAACTCGTCGTATTCGTGCTTTATGGCTGTTTTCAAGAGCTATTGCCTAAAGTTTTGGGGCTCCAAGGCGATTTACAATGACCGTAAGACCCGATACAAGTTTGAGAGATATGACCAAAAACTTGTCGTATTCGCGCTTTATGGTTGTTTTCAAGAGCTATTGCGTACAGTTTTGGGGTTCCAGGGCGATTTACAATGACCGTAAGACCCGATACAAGTTTGAGAGATATGACCAAAAACTCGTCGTATTCGCGCTTTATGGCTGTTTTCAAGAGCTATTGCCTACAGTTTTGGGGTTCCAGGACGATTTACAATGACCGTAAGACCCAATACAAGTTTGCGAGATATGACCAAAAACTCGTCGTATTCGCGCTTTATGGCCGTTTTCATGAGCTATTACCCACAGTTTTGGATTTCTAGGGCGATTTACAATGACCATAATACCCGATACAAGTTTAAGAGATATGGCCAAAAACTCGCCGTATTCGCGTTTTATGGCCTTTTTATGAGCTATTGCCCATAGTTTTGGGGTTCCAGGGCAATTTACAATGACCGTAAGACCAGATACAAGTTTGAGAGATATGACCAAAAACTCGTCGTATTCGAGTTTTATGGCTGTTTTATGAGCCATTGCCCATAGTTTTGGGGTTCTGGGGCGATTTACAACGACAGTAAGACCCAATAAAAGTTTGACAGATATGATCAAAAACTCGTCGATTTCGTGATTTATGGCCGTTTTTATTAGCTATTGCTCATAGTTTCGGCGTTCTAGGTCGATTTACAACAACAGTAAGACCCGATACAAGTTTGAGAGATATGGCGAAAAACTTGTCGTTTTCATGTTTTATGGCCGTTTTCATGAGCTATTACCCGTAGTTTTCAGGTTCTAGGGCGATTTACAATGACCGTAAGACCCGATACAAGTTTGAGAGATATGACCAAAAACTCGTTGTATTCGCGTTGTATGGCTATTTTCATGAGCTATTGCCCACAGTTTTGGGGTTCTAGGGTGATTTACAACGACAGTAAGACCCGATACATGTTTGGGAGATATGAACAAAAACTCGTCGTATTCGCGCTTTATGGCCGTTTTCATGAGCTATTACCCACAGTTTTGGAGTTCTAGGGCGATTTACAATGGACGTGAAGACGATACATGTTTGAGAGATATGACCAAAAACTCACCGTTTTCGTGTTTTATGGCCGTTTTCATGAGCTATTGCCCATAGTTTTGGGGTTCTAGGGCGATTTACAACGACCGTAAGACCCGATACATGTTTGAGAGATATGACCAAAAACTCGTCGTATTTGTGCTTTATGGCTGTTTTCAAGATTGGGGTTCCAAGGCGATTTACAATGACCGTAAGACCCGATACAAGTTTGAGAGATATGACCAAAAACTTGTCGTATTCGCGCTTTATGGTTGTTTTCAAGAGCTATTGCCTACAGGTTTGGGGTTCCAGGGCGATTTACAATGACCGTAAGACCCGATACAAGTTTGAGAGATATGACCAAAAACTCGTCGTATTCGCCCTTTATGGCCGTTTTCATGAGATATAACCACAGTTTTGGGTTTCTAGGGCGATTTACAATGACCATAATACCCCATACAAGTTTGAGAGATATGGCCAAAAACTCGCCGTCTTCGCGTTGTATGGCCATTTTATGAGCTATTGCCCATAGTTTTGGGGTTCCAGGGCGATTTACAACGACCGTAAGACCAGATATAAGTTTGAGAGATATGAACAAAAACTCGTTGTATTCGCGCTTTATGGCCATTCTCATGAGATATTACCCACAGTTTTGGGGTTTCAGGGCGATTTACAACGACAGTAAGACCCGATACATGTTTGAGAGATATGACCAAAAACTCGTCGTTTTTGTGTTTTATGGCCGTTTGCATGAGCTATTGCCCATAGTTTTGGGGTTCTAGGGCGATTTAGAACGACCGTAAGACCCGATACATGTTTGACAGATATGACCAAAAACTCGTCGTATTCGTGCTTTATGGCCGTTTTCAAGAGTTATTGCCTACAGTTTTGGGGTTCCAAGGCGATTTACAATGACCGTAAGACCCGATCCAAGTTTGAGAGATATGACCAAAAACTTGTCGTATTCGTGCTTTATGGCTGTATTCAAGAGTTATTGCCGACAATTTGGGGTTCTAGGGTGATTTACAATGACTGTAAGACTCGATACTCGAGACAATGACTGTAAGACCCGATACAAATTTAGAGATATGACCAAAAACTCGCTGTATTCGTGTTGTATGGCTGTTTTCATGAGCTATTGTCCATAGTTTTGGGGTTCTAGGGTGATTTACAATGACAGTAAGACCCGATACATGTTTAGGAGATATAAACAAAAACTCGTCGTATTCGTGCTTTATGGCCATTTTCATGAGGTATTACCCACTGTTTTGGGGTTCTAGGGCGATTTACAACGACAGTAAGACCCGATACATGTTTGAGAGATATGACCAAAAACTCGTTGTTTTCGTGTTTTATGGCCGTTTTCATGAGCTATTGCCCATAGTTTTAGGGTTCTAGGGCGATTTACAACGACCGTAAGACCCGATACATGTTTGAGAGATATGACCAAAAACTCGTTGTATTCGCGGTTTATGGCTGTTTTCAAGAGCTATTGCCAACAGTTTTGGGGTTCCAAGGTGATTTACAATGACCGCAAGACCCGATAAAAGTTTGAGAGATATGACCAAAAACTCGTCGTATTCGTGCTTTATGGCTGTTTTCATGAGCTATTGCCCACAGTAGTGGGGTTCTATGGTGATTACAATGACTGTAAGACCCGATACAAGTTTGACAGATATGACCAAAAACTCATCATATTCGCACTTTATGGCTATTTTCAAGAGCTATTTCCTAAAGTTTTGGGGTTCCAGGGCGATTTACAATGACCGTAAGACCCGATACAAGTTTGAGAGATATGGCTAAAAACTCGTCGTATTCGAGTTTTATGGCTGTTTTCATGAGCCATTGCCCACTGTTTTCGGGTTCTGGGGCGATTTTCAGTGATAGTAAGACCCCATAAAAGTTTGAGAGATATGATCAAAAACTCGTCGTTTTCGTGTTTTATGGCCGTTTTCACAGCTATTACCCACAGTTTTCAGGTTCTAGGGCGATTTACAACAATAGTAAGACCCGATACAAGTTTGACAGATATGACCAAAAACTTGTCGTTTTCATGTTTTATGGCCGTTTTCATGAGCTATTGCCCACAGTTTTCAGGTTCTAGGGTGATTTACAACGACAGTAAGACCCGATACATGTTTGGGAGATATGACCCAAAACTCGTCGTATTCATGTTGTATGGCTGTTTTCATGAGCTATTGTCCACAGTTTTGGGGTTCTAGGGTGATTTACAATGACCGTAAGACCCGATACAAGTTTGAGAGATATGACCCAAAACTCGTCGTATTCATGTTGTATGGCTGTTTTCATGAGCTATTGCCCATAGTTTTGGGGTTCTAGGGCGATTTACAACGACCGTAAGACCCGATACATGTTTGAGAGATATGACCAAAAACTCGTCGTATTCGTGCTTTATGGCTGTTTTCAAGAGCTATTGCCTAAAGTTTTGGGGCTCCAAGGCGATTTACAATGACCGTAAGACCCGATACAAGTTTGAGAGATATGACCAAAAACTTGTCGTATTCGCGCTTTATGGTTGTTTTCAAGAGCTATTGCGTACAGTTTTGGGGTTCCAGGGCGATTTACAATGACCGTAAGACCCGATACAAGTTTGAGAGATATGACCAAAAACTCGTCGTATTCGCGCTTTATGGCTGTTTTCAAGAGCTATTGCCTACAGTTTTGGGGTTCCAGGACGATTTACAATGACCGTAAGACCCAATACAAGTTTGCGAGATATGACCAAAAACTCGTCGTATTCGCGCTTTATGGCCATTTTCATGAGCTATTACCCACAGTTTTGGATTTCTAGGGCGATTTACAATGACCATAATACCCGATACAAGTTTAAGAGAAATGGCCAAAAACTCGCCGTATTCGCGTTTTATGGCCTTTTTATGAGCTATTGCCCATATTTTGGGGTTCCAAGGCAATTTACAATGACCGTAAGACCAGATACAAGTTTGAGAGATATGACCAAAAACTCGTCGTATTCGAGTTTTATGGCCGTTTTATGAGCCATTGCCCATAGTTTTGGGGTTCTGGGGCGATTTACAACGACAGTAAGACCCAATAAAAGTTTCACAGATATGATCAAAAACTCGTCGATTTCGTGATTTATGGCCGTTTTTATTAGCTATTGCTCATAGTTTTGGCGTTCTAGGTCAATTTACAACAACAGTAATACCCGATACAAGTTTGAGAGATATGGGGAAAAACTTGTCGTTTTCATGTTTTATGGCCGTTTTCATGAGCTATTACCCGTAGTTTTCAGGTTCTAGGGCGATTTACAATGACCGTAAGACCCGATACAAGTTTGAGAGATATGACCAAAAACTCGTTGTATTCGCGTTGTATGGCTATTTTCATGAGCTATTGCCCACAGTTTTGGGGTTCTAGGGTGATTTACAACGACAGTAAGACCCGATACATGTTTGGGAGATATGAACAAAAACTCACTGTATTTGCGCTTTATGGCTGTTTGCATGAGCTATTACCCACATTTTTGGGGTTCTAGGGCGATTTACAACGACAGTAAGACCCGATACATGTTTGAGAGATATGACCAAAAACTCGCCGTTTTCGTGTTTTATGGCCGTTTTCATGAGCTATTGCCCATAGTTTTGGGGTTCTAGGGCGATTTACAACGACCGTAAGACCCGATACATGTTTGAGAGATATGACCAAAAACTCGTCGTATTCGTGCTTTATGGCTGTTTTCAAGTGCTATTGCCTACAGTTTTGGGGTTCCAAGGCGATTTACAATGACCGTAAGACCCGATACAAGTTTGAGAGATATGACCAAAAACTTGTCGTATTCGCGCTTTATGGTTGTTTTCAAGAGCTATTTCCTACAGTTTTGGGGTTCCAGGGCGATTTACAATGACCGTAAGACCCGATACAAGTTTGAGAGATATGACCAAAAACTCGTCGTATTCGCCCTTTATGGCCGTTTTCATGAGATATAACCACAGTTTTGGGTTTCTAGGGCGATTTACAATGACCATAATACCCCATACAAGTTTGAGAGATATGGCCAAAAACTCGCCGTCTTCGCGTTGTATGGCCATTTTATGAGCTATTGCCCATAGTTTTGGGGTTCCAGGGCGATTTACAACGACCGTAAGACCAGATATAAGTTTGAGAGATATGAACAAAAACTCGTTGTATTCGCGCTTTATGGCCATTCTCATGAGATATTACCCACAGTTTTGGGGTTTCAGGGCGATTTACAACGACAGTAAGACCCGATACATGTTTGAGAGATATGACCAAAAACTCGTCGTTTTTGTGTTTTATGGCCGTTTGCATGAGCTATTGCCCATAGTTTTGGGGTTCTAGGGCGATTTAGAACGACCGTAAGACCCGATACATGTTTGACAGATATGACCAAAAACTCGTCGTATTCGTGCTTTATGGCCGTTTTCAAGAGTTATTGCCTACAGTTTTGGGGTTCCAAGGCGATTTACAATGACCGTAAGACCCGATACAAGTTTGAGAGATATGACCAAAAACTTGGCGTATTCGTGCTTTATGGCTGTATTCAAGAGTTATTGCGACAGTTTGGGGTTCTAGGGTGATTTACAATGACTGTAAGACTCGATACTCGAGACAATGACTGTAAGACCCGATACAAGTTTAGAGATATGACCAAAAACTCGCTGTATTCGTGTTGTATGGCTGTTTTCATGAGCTATTGTCCATAGTTTTGGGGTTCTAGGGTGATTTACAATGACAGTAAGACCCGATACATGTTTGGGAGATATGAACAAAAACTCGTCGTATTCGCGCTTTATGGCCATTTTCAAGAGTTATTGCCTACAGTTTTGGGGTTCCAAGGTGATTTACAATGACCGTAAGACCCGATACAGGTTTGAGAGATATGACCAAAAACTTGTCGTATTCGTGCTTTATGGCTGTATTCAAGAGTTATTGCCTACAGTTTGGGGTTCTAGGGTGATTTACAATGACTGTAAGACCCGACACCCGAGACATTGACTGTAAGACCCGATACAAGTTTGAGAGATATGGCCAAAAACTTGTCGTATTCGTGCTTCAACGTTGTATTGAAAAGTTATTGCCTACAGATTGTGGTTCTAGGGTGATTTACAATGACCGTAAGACCCGAGACAAGTTTGAGAGATATGACCAAAAACTCGTCGTATTCATGTTGTATGGCTGTTTTCATGAGCTATTGTCCACAGTTTTGGGGTTCTAGGGTGATTTACAATGACCGTAAGACCCGATACAAGTTTGAGAGATATGACCAAAAACTCGTCGTATTCGAGTTTTATGGCCGTTTTCAAGAGCCATTGCCCACTATTTTGGGGTTCTGGGCGATCTACAGTGATAGTAAGACCCCATAAAAGTTTGAGAGATATGATCAAAAACTCGTCGTTTTTGTGTTTTATGGCCGTTTTCATGAGCTATTGCTCATAGTTTTGGGGTCTAGGTCGATTTACAACAATAGTAAGACCCGATACAAGTTTGAGAGATATGACCAAAAACTTGTCGTTTTCATGTTTTATGGCCGTTTTCATGAGCTATTGCCCACATTTTTCAGGTTCTAGGGTGATTTACAACGATAGTAAGACCCGATACATGTTTGGGAGATATGAACAAAAACTCATCGTATTCGCGCTTTATGGCCGTTTTCATGAGCTATTGCCCACAGTTTTGGGGTTCTAGAGTGATTTACAACGACAGTAAGACCCGATACATGTTTGGGAGATATGAACAAAAACTCGTCGTATTCGCGCTTTATGGCCGTTTTCATGAGCTATTGCCCACAGTTTTGGGGTTCTAGGGTGATTTACAACGACAGTAAGACCCGATACATGTTTGGGAGATATGAACAAAAACTCGTCGTATTCGCGCTTTATGGCCGTTTTCATGAGCTACTACCCATAGTTTTGGGGTTCTAGGGCGATTTACAACGACCGTAAGACCCGATACAAGTTTGAGAGATATGACCAAAAACTCGTCGTATTCTAGTTTTATGGCCGTTTTATGAGCCATTGCCCACAGTTTGGGGTTTCTGGGGCGATTTACAACGACAGTAAGACCCGATAAAAGTTTGAGAGATATGACCAAAAACTCGTCGTTTTTCGTGATTTATGGCCGTTTTCATGAGCTATTGCTCATAGTTTTGAGGGTTCTAGGTCGATTTACAACAACAGTAAGACCCGATACAAGTTTGAGAGATATGACCAAAAACTCGTTGTATTCGCGATGTATGGCAATTTTCATGAGCTATTGCCCACAGTTTTGGGGTTCTAGGGTGATTTACAACGACAGTAAGACCCGATACATGTTTGGGAGATATGAACAAAAACTCGTTGTATTCGCGCTTTACGGCCGTTTTCATGAGCTATTACCCACAGTTTTGGGTTCTAGGGCGATTTACAATGACCGTAAGACACGATACAAGTTTGAGAGATATGACCAAAAACTCGCAATTTTCATGTTTTATGGCCGTTTTCATTAGCTATTGTCCATAGTTTTGGGTTCTAGGGCGATTTACAACGACTGTAAGACCCATACATCTTTGAGAGATATGACCAAAAACTCGTCGTATTCGCGCTTTATGGCCGTTTTCAAGAGTTATTGCCAACAGTTTTGGGGTTCCAAGGCGATTTACAATGACCGTAAGACCCGATACAAGTTTGAGAGATATGACCAAAAACTTGTCGTATTCGTGCTTTATGGCCGTTTTCATGAGCTATTACCCACAGTTTTGGGGTTCTATGGCGATTACAATGACCGTAAGACCCGATACAAGTTTGAGAGATACGACCAAAAACTCATCGTATTCGCGCTTTATGGCTGTTTTCAAGAGCTATTGCCTATAGTTTTGGGGTTCTAGGGCGATTTACAATGACTGTAAGACCCGATACAAGTTTGAGAGATATGACCAAAAACTCGTTGTATTCGAGTTTTATGTCCGTTTTCATGAGCCATTGCCCATTGTTTTGGGGTTCTGGGGCGATTTACAGTGATAGTAAGACCCCATAAAAGTTTGAGAGATATGATCAAAAACTCGTCGTTTTTGTGTTTTATGGCCGTTTTCATGAGCTATTGCTCATAGTTTTGGGGTCTAGGTCGATTTACAACAATAGTAAGACCCGATACAAGTTTGAGAGATATGACCAAAAACTTGTCGTTTTCATGTTTTATGGCCGTTTTCATGAGCTATTGCCCACATTTTTCAGGTTCTAGGGTGATTTACAACGATAGTAAGACCCGATACATGTTTGGGAGATATGAACAAAAACTCGTCGTATTCGCGCTTTATGGCCGTTTTCATGAGCTACTACCCATAGTTTTGGGGTTCTAGGGCGATTTACAACGACCGTAAGACCCGATACAAGTTTGAGAGATATGATGAAAAACTCGTCGTATTCTAGTTTTATGGCCGTTTTATGAGCCATTGCCCACAGTTTGGGGGTTCTGGGGCGATTTACAACGACAGTAAGACCCGATAAAAGTTTGAGAGATATGACCAAAAACTCGTCGTTTTCGTGATTTATGGCCGTTTTCATGAGCTATTGCTCATAGTTTTGGGGTTCTAGGTTGATTTACAACAACAGTAAGACCCGATACAAGTTTGAGAGATATGACCAAAAACTTGTCGTTTTCATGTTTTATGGCCGTTTTCATGAGCTATTACCCACAGTTTTCAGGTTCTAGGGCGATTTACAATGACCGTAAGACCCGATACAAGTTTGAGAGATATGACCAAAAACTCGTTGTATTCGCGATGTATGGCAATTTTCATGAGCTATTGCCCACAGTTTTGGGGTTCTAGGGTGATTTACAACGACAGTAAGACCCGATACATGTTTGGGAGATATGACCAAAAACTCGTCGTTTTCATGTTTTATGGCCGTTTTCATGAGCTAGTACCCACAGTTTTCAGGTTCTATGGTGATTTACAATGACCGTAAGACCCGATACAAGTTTGAGAGATATGACCAAAAACCCGTCGTATTCGCGCTTTATGGCCATTTACAAGAGTTATTGCCTATAGTTTTGGGGTTCCAAGGCGATTTACAATGACCGTAAGACCCGATACAGGTTTGAGAGATATGACCAAAAACTCGTCGTATTCGCGCTTTATGGCCATTTTCAAGAGTTATTGCCAACAGTTTTGGGTTTCCAAGGCGATTTACAATGACCGTAAGACCCAATACAAGTTTGAGAGATATGACCAAAAACTTGTCGTATTCGTGCTTTATGGCCGTTTTCATGAGCTATTACCCACTGTTTTTGGGGTTCTGGGGCGATCTACAACGACAATAAGACCCGATAAAAGTTTGAGAGATACGACCAAAAACTCATCGTATTCGCGCTTTATGGCTGTTTTCAAGAGCTATTGCCTATAGTTTGGGGGTTCTAGGGCGAGTTACAATGACTGTAAGACCCGATACAAGTTTGAGAGATATGACCAAAAACTCGTTGTATTCGAGTTTTATGTCCGTTTTCATGAGCCATTGCCCATTGTTTTGGAGTTCTGGGGCGATTTTCAGTGATAGTAAGACCCCATAAAAGTTTGAGAGATATGATCAAAAACTCGTCGTTTTCGTGTTTTATGGCCGTTTTCAAGAGCTATTACCTACAGTTTTGGGGTTCCAGGGCGATTTACAACAATAGTAAGACCCGATACAAGTTTGAGAGATATGACCAAAAACTTGTCGTTTTCATGTTTTATGGCCGTTTTCAAGAGCTATTACCCACAATTTTCAGGTTCTAGGGTGATTTACAACGGCAGTAAGACCCGATACATGTTTGGGAGATATGAACAAAAACTCGTCGTATTCGCGCTTTAAGGCTGTTTTCATGAGCTATTGCCCACAGTTTTGGGGTTCTAGGGTGATTTACAATGACAGTAAGACCCGATGCATGTTTGGGAGATATGAACAAAAACTCGTCGTATTCGCGCTTTATGGCCGTTTTCATGAGCTACTACCCATAGTTTTGGGGTTCTAGGGCGATTTACAACGACCGTAAGACCCGATACATGTTTGAGAGATATGACCAAAAACTCGTCGTATTCGCGCTTTATGGTTGTTTTCAAGAGCTATTGCCTAAAGTTTTGGGGCTCCAAGGTGATTTACAATGACCGTAAGACCCGATACAAGTTTGAGAGATATGACCAAAAACTTGTCGTATTCGCGCTTTATGGTTGTTTTCAAGAGCTATTGCCTACAGTTTTGGGGTTCCAGGGCGATTTACAATGACCGTAAGACCCGATACAAGTTTGAGAGATATGACCAAAAACTTCGATTCGCTTTATGGTTGTTTTCAAGAGCTATTGCCTACAGTTTTGGGGTTCCAGGACGATTTACAATGACCGTAAGACCCAATACAAGTTTGCGAGATATGACCAAAAACTCGTCGTATTCGCGCTTTATGGCCGTTTTCATGAGCTATTACCCACAGTTTTGGATTTCTAGGGCGATTTACAATGACCATAATACCCGATACAAGTTTAAGAGATATGGCCAAAAACTCGCCGTATTCGCGTTTTATGGCCTTTTTATGAGCTATTGCCCATAGTTTTGGGGTTCCAGGGCAATTTACAATGACCGTAAGACCAGATACAAGTTTGAGAGATATGACCAAAAACTCGTCGTATTCGAGTTTTATGGCTGTTTTATGAGCCATTGCCCATAGTTTTGGGGTTCTGGGGCGATTTACAACGACAGTAAGACCCAATAAAAGTTTGACAAATATGATCAAAAACTCGTCGATTTCGTGATTTATGGCCGTTTTTATTAGCTATTGCTCATAGTTTCGGGGTTCTAGGTCGATTTACAACAACAGTAAGACCCGATACAAGTTTGAGAGATATGGCGAAAAACTTGTCGTTTTCATGTTTTATGGCCGTTTTCATGAGCTATTAGCCGTAGTTTTCAGGTTCTAGGGCGATTTACAATGACCGTAAGACCCGATACAAGTTTGAGAGATATGACCAAAAACTCGTTGTATTCGCGTTGTATGGCTATTTTCATGAGCTATTGCCCACAGTTTTGGGGTTCTAGGGTGATTTACAACGACAGTAAGACCCGATACATGTTTGGGAGATATGAACAAAAACTCGTCGTATTCGCGCTTTATGGCCGTTTTCATGAGCTATTACCCACAGTTTTGGAGTTCTAGGGCGATTTACAACGACAGTAAGACCCGATACATGTTTGAGAGATATGACCAAAAACTCGTCGTTTTTGTGTTTTATGGCCGTTTGCATGAGCTATTACCCATAGTTTTGGGGTTCTAGGGAGATTTAGAACGACCGTAAGCCCCGATACATGTTTGACAGATATGACCAAAAACTCGTCGTATTCGTGCTTTATGGCCGTTTTCAAGAGTTATTGCCTATAGTTTTGGGGTTCCAAGGCGATTTACAATGACCGTAAGACCCGATACAAGTTTGAGAGATATGACCAAAAACTTGTCGTATTCGTGCTTTATGGCTGTATTCAAGAGTTATTGCCGACAGTTTGGGGTTCTAGGGTGATTTACAATGACTGTAAGACTCAATACTCGAGACAATGACCGTAAGACCCGAGACAAGTTTGAGAGATATGACCAAAAACTCGTCGTATTCATGTTGTATGGCTGTTTTCATGAGCTATTGTCCACAGTTTTGGGGTTCTAGGGTGATTTACAACGACAGTAAGACCCGATACATGTTTGGGAGATATGAACAAAAACTCGTCGTATTCAAGCTTTATGGCCGTTTTCATGAGCTTCTACCCATAGTTTTAGGGTTTTAGGGCGATTTACAACGACTGTAAGACCCGATACAAGTTTGAGAGATATGACGAAAAACTCGTCGTATTCTAGTTTTATGGCCGTTTTATGAGCCATTGCCCACAGATTGGGGGTTCTGGGGCGATTTACAACGACAGTAAGACCCGATAAAAGTGTGAGAGATATGACCAAAAACTCGTCGTTTTCGTGTTTCATGGCCGTTTTCATGAGCTATTGCTCATAGTTTTGGGGTGCTAGGTCGATTTACAATGACTGTAAGCCCCGAGACAAGTTTGAGAGATATGACCAAAAACTCATCGTATTCATGTTGTATGGCTGTTTTCATGAGCTATAACCACAGTTTTGGGTTTCTAGGGCGATTTACAATGACCATAATACCTGATACAAGTTTGAGAGATATGGCCAAAAACTCGTTGCATTCGCGTTGTATGGCTATTTTCATGAGCTATTGCCCATAGTTTTGGGGTTCTATGGTGATTTACAACAACAGTAAGACCCGATACATGTTTGGGAGATATGAACAAAACTTCTGTATTCGCGCTTTATGGCCATTCTCATGAGCTATTACCCATAGTTTTGGAGTTCTAGGCGATTTACATGACGTGAAGACCCGATACGTGTTTGAGAGATATGACCAAAAACTCGTCGTTTTTGTGTTTTATGGCCGTTTGCATGAGCTATTGCACATAGTTTTGGGGTTCGAGGGCGATTTAGAACGACCGTAAGACCCGATACATGTTTGAGAGATATGACCAAAAACTCGTCGTATTCGTGCTTTATGGCCATTTTCAAGAGTTATTGCCTACAGTTTTGGGGTTCCAAGGCGATTTACAATGACCGTAAGACCCGATACAAGTTTGAGAGATACAAGTTTAGAGATATGACCAAAAACTCGTTGTATTTGTGTTGTATGGCTGTTTTCATGAGCTATTGTCCACATTGGGGTTCTAGGGTGATTTACAACGACAGTAAGACCCGATACATGTTTGGGAGATATGAATAAAAACTCGTCGTATTCGTGCTTTATGGCTGTTTTCATGAGCTATTACCCACTGTTTTGGGGTTCTAGGGCGATTTTCAATGATAGTAAGACCCGATACATGTATGAGAGACATGACCAAAAACTCGTCGTTTTCGTGTTTTATGGCCGTTTTCATGAGCTATTGCCCATAGTTTTGGGTTTCTAGGGCGATTTACAATGACCGTAAGACCCGATACATGTTTGAGAGATATGACCAAAAACTCGTCGTATTCGCGCTTTATGGCTGTTTTCAAGAGCTAGTGCCTACAGTTTTGGGGTTCTAGGTCGATTTACAACAATAGTAAGACCCGATACAAGTTTGAGAGATATGACCAAAAACTTGTCGTTTTCATGTTTCATGGCCGTTTTCATGAGATAGTACCCACAGTTTTCAGGTTCTAGGGCGATTTACAATGACCGTGAGACCCGATACAAGTTTGAGAGATATGACCAAAAACTCGTCGTATTCGCGCTTTATGGCCGTTTTCAAGAGTTATTGCCTACAGTTTTGGGGTTCCAAGGCGATTTACAATGACCGTAAGACCCGATACAGGTTTGAGAGATATGACCAAAAACTTGTCGTATTCGTGCTTTATGGCTGTATTCAAGAGTTATTGCCTACAGTTTGGGGTTGTAGGGTGATTTACAATGACTGTAAGACCCGACACCCGATACATTGACTGTAAGACCCGATACAAGTTTGAGAGATATGGCCAAAAACTTGTCGTATTCGTGCTTCATCGTTGTATTGAAGATTTATTGCTTACAGATTGTGGTTCTAGGGTGATTTACAATGACTGTAAGCCCCGAGACAAGTTTGAGAGATATGACCAAAAACTCGTCGTATTCATGTTGTATGGCTGTTTTCATGAGCTATTGTCCACAGTTTTGGGGTTCTAGGGTGATTAACAACTACAGTAAGACCCGATACATGTTTGGGAGATATGAACAAAAACTCGTCGTATTCGTGCTTTATGGCCATTTTCATGAGCTATTACCCACTGTTTTGGGGTTCTAGGGCGATTTACAATGACCGTGAGACCCGATACAAGTTTGAGAGATATGACCAAAAACTCGTCGTATTCACGCTTTATGGCCGTTTTCAAGAGTTATTGCCTACAGTTTTGGGGTTCCAAGGCGATTTACAATGACCGTAAGACCCGATACAGGTTTGAGAGATATGACCAAAAACTTGTCGTATTCGTGCTTTATGGCTGTATTCAGCTTATGCCCACATTTTGGGGTTCTAGGGTGATTTACAATGATAGTAAGACCCGATACAAGTTTGAGAGATATAGCCAAAACTTGTCGTTTTATCGCTGTTTTCATGAGCTATTGCTTACAGTTTTGGGGTTCTAGGGTGATTTACAATGACTGTAAGCCCCGAGACAAGTTTGAGAGATATGACCAAAAACTCGTCGTATTCATGTTGTATGGCTGTTTTCATGAGCTATTGTCCACAGTTTTGGGGTTCTAGGGTGATTAACAACGACAGTAAGACCCGATACATGTTTGGGAGATATGAACAAAAACTCTTCGTATTCGTGCTTTATGGCCATTTTCATGAGCTATTACCCACTGTTTTAGGGTTCTAGGGCGATTTACAATGACCGTAAGACCCGATACAAGTTTGAGAGATATGACCAAAAACTCGTCGTATTCGAATTTTATGGCCGTTCTCATGAGCTATTACCCACAGTTTTGGGGTTTCAGGGTGATTTACAATGACCATAAGACCCGATACAAGTTTGAGAGATATGACGAAAAACTCGTCGTTTTCGTGTTTTTGGCCGTTTTCATGAGCTATTGCACATAGTTTTGGGGTTCTTGGGCGATTTACAACGACCGTAAGACCCAATACATGTTTGAGAGATATGACCAAAAACTCGTCGTATTCGCGCTTTATGGCCGTTTTCAAGAGCTATTGCCTATAGTTTTGGGGTTGCAAGGCAATTTACAATGACCGTAAGACCCGATACAAGTTGAGAGATATGACTAAAAACTCGTCGTATTCGTGCTTTATGGCCGTTTTCATGAGCTATTACCCACTGTTTTGGGGTTCTAGGGCGATTTACAACGACAGTAAGACCCGATACATGTTTGAGAGATATGACCAAAAACTCGTCATTTTCGTGTTTTATGGCCGTTTTCATGAGCTATTACCCATAGTTTTGGGTTCTAGGGCGATTTACAAAGACCGTAAGACCCGATACATGTTTGAGAGATATGACCAAAAACTCGTCGTATTCATGCTGTATGGCTGTTTTCAAGAGCTATTGCCTACAGTTTTGGGGTTCTAGGTCGATTTACAACTATAGTAAGACCCGATACAAGTTTGAGAGATATGACCAAAAACTTGTCGTTTTCATGTTTTATGGCCGTTTTTATGAGCTAGTACCCACAGTTTTCAGGTTCTAGGGCGATTTACAATGACCGTAAGACCCGATACAAGTTTGAGAGATATGACCAAAAACTCGTCGTATTCGCGCTTTATGGCCGTTTTCAAGAGTTATTGCCTACAGTTTTGGGGTTCCAGGCCGATTGACAATGACCATAAGACCCGATACAAGTTTGAGAGATATGACCAAAAACTTGTCGATTCGTGTTTTCTAGGGTGATTTATGGGGTTCTAGGAGACATTGACTGTAAGACCCGATACAAGTTTGAGAGATATGGCCAAAAACTTGTCGTATTCATGCTTCATCGTTGTATTGAAGAGTTATTGCCTACAGATTGTGGTTCTAGGGTGATTTACAATGACTGTAAGACCCTAGACAAGTTTGAGAGATATGACCAAAAACTCGTCGTATTCATGTTGTATGGCTGTTTTCATGAGCTATTACCCACTGTTTTGGGGTTCTAGAGCGATTTACAATGACCGTAAGACCCGATACAAGTTTGAGAGATATGACCAAAAACTCATCGTATTCGAGTTTTATGGCCGTTTTCATGAGCCATTGCCCACTATTTTGGGGTTCTGGGCGATCTACAACGATAGTAAGACCCGATAAAAGTTTGAGAGATATGATCAAAAACTCGTCGTTTTCGTGTTTTATGGCCGTTTTCATGAGCTATTGCTCATAGTTCTGGGGTTCTAGGTCGATTTACAACAACAGTAGGACCCGATACAAGTTTGAGAGATATGACCAAAAACTTGTCGTTTTCATGTTTTATGGTCGTTTTCATGAGCTATTACCCATAGTTTTCAGGTTCTAGGGCGATTTACAATGACCGTAAGACCAGATACAAGTTTGAGAGATATGACCAAAAAATTGTTCTATTCGTGTTGTATGGCTGTTTTCATGAGCTATCGTCCAAAGTTTTGGGGTTCTAGGGTGATTTACAACGACAGTAAGACCCGATACATGTTTGGGAGATATGAACAAAAACTCGTCGTATTCACGCTTTATGGCCGTTTTCATGAGCTACTACCCATAGTTTTGGGGTTCTAGGGTGATTTACAACGACAGTAAGACCCGATACATGTTTGAGAGATATGACCAAAAACTCGCCGCTTTCGTGTTTTATGGCCGTTTTCATGAGCTATTACCCATATTTTTGGGGTTCTAGGGCGATTTACAACGATGAAGACCCGATACATGTTTGAGAGATATGACCAAAAACTCGTCGTATTCGCGCATTATGGCTGTTTTCAAGAGCTATTGCCTACAGTTTTGGGGTTCGAAGGCGATTTATAATGACTATAAGACCCAATACAAGTTTGAGAGATATGACCAAAAACTTGTCGTATTCGCGCTTTATGGTTGTTTTCAAGAGCTATTGTCTACAGTTTTGGGGTTCTAGGGCGATTTACAATGACCGTAAGACCCGATACAAGTTTGAGAGATATGACCAAAAACTCGTCGTATTCATGTTGTATGGCTGTTTTCATGACCTATTACCCACTGTTTTGGGGTTCTAGAGCGATTTACAATTACCGTAAGACCCGATACAAGTTTGAGAGATATGACCAAAAACTCATCGTATTCGAGTTTTATGGCCGTTTTCATGAGCCATTGCCCACTATTTTGGGGTTAAGGCGATTTACAACGATAGTAAGACCCGATAAAAGTTTGAGAGATATGATCAAAACTCGCTGCTTTCATGTTTTATGGCCGTTTTCATGAGCTATTGCTCATAGTTCTGGGGTTCTAGGTCGATTTACAACAACAGTAGGACCCGATACAAGTTTGAGAGATATGACCAAAAACTTGTCGTTTTCATGTTTTATGGTCGTTTTCATGAGCTATTACGCATAATTTTTGGGTTCCAGGGCGATTTACAATGACCATAAGACCCGATACAAGTTTGAGAGAGATGACCAAAAACACGTTGTATTCGTGTTGTATGGCTATTTTCATGAGCTATTGTCCCCAGTTTTGGGGTTCTAGGGTGATTTACAACGACAGTAAGACCCGATACATGTTTGGGAAATATGAACAAAAACTCGTCGTATTCACGCTTTATGGCCGTTTTCATGAGCTACTACCCACAGTTTTGGGGTTCTAGGGTAATTTACAACGACAGTAAGACCCGATACATGTTTGAGAGATATGACCAAAAACTCGCCGCTTTCGTGTTTTATGGCCGTTTTCATGAGCTATTGCCCATAGTTTTGGGGTTCTAGGGCGATTTACAACGACAGTAAGACCCGACACATGTTTGAGAGATATGACCAAAAACTCGTCGTATTCGCGCATTATGGCTGTTTTCAAGAGCTATTGCCTACAGTTTTGGGGTTCGAAGGCGATTTATAATGACTGTAAGACCCAATACAAGTTTGAGAGATATGACCAAAAACTTGTCGTATTCGCGCTTTATGGTTGTTTTCAAGAGCTATTGTCTACAGTTTTGGGGTTCCAGGGTGATTTACAATGACCGTAAGACCCGATACAAGTTTGAGAGATATGACCAAAAACTCGTCGTATTCGCGCTTTATGACTGTTTTCATGAGCTATTAACCATATTTTTGGGTTTCTAGGGCGATTTATAATGGCCATAATACCCGATACAAGTTTGAGAGATATGGCCAAAAACTCGCCGTATTCGCGTTTTATGGCCATTTTATGAGCTATTGCCCATAGTTTTGGGGTTCTAGTGCGATTTGCAATGACCATAAGACCAGATATAAGTTTGAGAGATATGACCAAAAACTCGTTGTATTCGCGCTTTATGGTCGTTCTCATGAGCTATTACCCACAGTTTTGGGGTTTCAGGGTGATTTACAATGACCATAAGACCTGATACAAGTTTGAGAGATATGACGAAAAAATTGTCGTTTTCGTGTTTTTTGGCCGTTTTCATGAGCTATTGCCCACACTTTTGGGATTCTAGGGCGATTTACAACGGTAGTAAGACCCGATACATGTTTGAGAATATGACCAAAAACTCGTCGTTTTCGTGTTTTATGGCCGTTTTCATGAGCTATTGCCCATAGTTTTGGGGTTTTAGGGCGATTTACAACGACCTTAAGACCCGATACATGATTGAGAGATATGGACAAATGATCGTCGTATTCGCGCTTTATGGCCGTTTTCAAGAGCTATTGCCTACAGTTTTGGGATTCTAAGGTGATTTACAATGACCGTAAGACCCGATACAAGTTTGAGAGATATGACCAAAACATGTCAGATTAGGTTTTATGGCTGTATTCAAGAGCTATTGCCTACGCTTTTGGGTTCTAGTGTGATTTACAATGACCGTAAGACCCGATAAAGTTTGAGAGATATGACCAAACACTTGTCGATTCGCGCTTTATGGTTGTTTTCAAGAGCTATTTCCTACAGTTTTGGGGTTCCAGGGCGATTTACAATGACCGTAAGACCCGATACAAGTTTGAGAGATATGACCAAAAACTCGTCGTATTCGCGCTTTATGGCCGTTTTCATGAGCTATTACCCATAGTTTTGGGTTTCTAGGGCGATTTACAATGACCAAAATACCCGATACAAGTTTGAGAGATATGGCCAAAAACTCGCCGTATTCGGGTTTTATGGCCATTTTATGAGCTATTGCCCATAGTTTTGGGGTTCTAGGGCGATTTACAATGACCATAAGACCAGATGTAAGTTTGAGAGATATAACCAAAACTTCGTTGTATTCGCTTTTATGGTCGTTTCATGAGCTATTACCCAGCTTTGGGGTTTAGGTGATTTACAATGACCATAAGACCCGATACAAGTTTGGGAGATATGACGAAAACCTCGTCGTTTTCGTGTTTTTTGGCCGTTTTCATGAGCTATTGCCCACAATTTTGGGATTCTAGGGCGATTTACAACGAAAGTAAGACCCGATTCATGTTTGAGAGATATGACCAAAAACTCGTCGTTTTCGTGTTTTACGGCCGTTTTCATGAGCTATTGCCCATAGTTTTGGGGTTCTAGGGCGATTTACAACGACCATAACACCCGATACATGTTTGAGAGATATGGATAAAAACTCGTCGTATTCATGCTTTATGGCCGTTTTCATGAGCTATTACCCACAGTTTTGGGTTTCTAGGGCGATTTACAGTGACCGTAAGACCTGATACAAGTTTGAGAGATATGACGAAAAACTTGTCGTATTTGTGCTTTATGGCTGTATTCAAGAGCTATTGCCTACAGTTTTGGGGTTCCAGGGCGATTTACAATCACCGTAACACCCGATACAAGTTTGAGAGATATGACCAAAAACTCGTCGTATTCGCTCTTTCTGGACATTTTCATGAGCTATTACCCACAGATTTGGGGTTCTATGGCGACTACAATGACCATAAGACCCGATACAAGTTTGAGAGATATGACCAAAACTCATCGTATTCACGCTTTATGGCTGTTTTCAAGAGCTATTGCCTACAGTTTTGGGGTTCCAGGGCGATTTACAATGACCGTAAGACCCGATACAAGTTTGAGAGATATGACCAAAAACTCGTCGTATTCGAGTTTTATGGCCGTTTTATGAGCCATTGCCCACAGTTTTGGGGTTCTGGGGCGATCTACAACGACAGTAAGACCTGATAAAAGTTTGAGAGATATGATCAAAAACTCGTCCTTTTCGTGTTTTATGGCCGTTTTCATGAGCTATTGCTCATAGTTTTGGGGTTCTAGGTCGATTTACAACAACAGTAAGACCCGATACAAGTTTGAGAGATATGACCAAAAACTTGTCGTTTTCATGTTTTATGGCTGTTTTCATGAGCTATTACCCACAGTTTTCAGGTTCTAGGGCGATTTACAATGACCGTAAGACCCGATACAAGTTTGAGAGATATGACCAAAAACTCGTTGTATTCGCGTTGTATGGCTATTTTCATGAGCTATTGCCCACAGTTTTGGGGTTCTAGGGTGATTTACAACGACAGTAAGACCCGATACATGTTTGGGAGATATGAACAAAAACTCGTCGTATTCGCGCTTTATGGCCGTTTTCATGAGCTATTACCCACAGTTTTGGGGTTCTAGGGCGATTTACAACGACAGTAAGACCCGATACATGTTTGAGAGATATGACCAAAAACTCGCCGTTTTCGTGTTTTATGGCCGTTTTCATGAGCTATTGCCCATAGTTTTGGGGTTCTAGGGCGATTTACAACGACCGTAAGACCCGATACATGTTTGAGAGATATGACCAAAAACTCGTCGTATTCGTGCTTGATGGCCATTTTCAAGAGTTATTGCCAACAGTTTTGGGGTTCCAAGGCGATTTACAATGACCGTAAGACCCGATACAAGTTTGAGAGATATGACCAAAAACTCGTCGTATTCGCGCTTTATGGCTGTTTTCATGAGCTATTGCCCACAGTTTTGGGGTTCTATGGCGATTACAATGACCGTAAGACCCGATACAAGTTTGAGAGATGTGACCAAAAACTCGCCATTTTCATGTTTTATGGCCGCTTTCATGAGCTATTACCCATAGTTTTGGCTTTCTACGGCGATTACAACGACAGTAAGACCCGATACAAGTTTGAGAGATATGACCAAAAACTCGTCGTATTCGCGCTTTATGGCTGTTTTCATGAGCTATTACCCACAGTTTTGGGTTTCTAGGGCGATTTACAATGACCTTAATCCCCGATACAAGTTTGAGAGATATGACCAAAACTCGTCAGATTCTAGTTTTATGGCTGTTTTCATGAGCCATTGCCACGCTTTGGGGTTCTGGGGCGATTTACAACGACAGTAAGACCCGATAAAAGTTTGAGAGATATGATCAAAAACTCGTCGTTTTCGTGTTTTATGGCCGTTTTCATGAGCTATTGCTCATAGTTTTGGGGTTCTAGGTCGATTTACAACAACAGTAAGACCCGATACAAGTTTGAGAGATATGACCAAAAACTTGTCGTTTTCATGTTTTATGGCTGTTTTCATGTTTTATGGCTGTTTTCATGAGCTATTACCCACAGTTTTCAGGTTCTAGGGCGATTTACAATGACCGTAAGACCCGATACAAGTTTGAGAGATATGACCAAAAACTCGTTGTATTCGCGTTGTATGGCTATTTTCATGAGCTATTGCCCACAGTTTTGGGGTTCTAGGGTGATTTACAACGACAGTAAGACCCGATACATGTTTGGGAGATATGAACAAAAACTCGTTGTATTCGCGCTTTACGGCCGTTTTCATGAGCTATTACCCACAGTTTTGGGTTCTAGGGCGATTTACAATGACCGTAAGACCCGATACAAGTTTGAGAGATATGACCAAAACTCAGATTCGTGTTTTATGGCCGTTTTCATGAGCTATTGCCCATAGTTTTGGGGTTCTAGGGCGATTTACAACGACCGTAAGACCCGATACATGTTTGAGAGATATGACCAAAAACTCGTCGTATATGCGCTTTATGGCTGTTTTCAAGAGCTATTGCCTACAGTTTTGGGGTTCCAAGGCGATTTACAATGACCGTAAGACCCGATAGAAGTTTGAGAGATATGACCAAAAACTTGTCGTATTCGCGCTTTATGGCCGTTTTCATGAGCTATTACCTACAGTTTTGGGGTTCTATGGCGATTTACAATGACCGTAAGACCCGATACAAGTTTGAGAGATATGACCAAAAACTCGCCATTTTCATGTTTTATGGCCGTTTTCATGAGCTATTGCCCATAGTTTTCAGGTTCTAGGGTGATTTACAACGACAGTAAGACCCGATACATGTTTGAGAGATATGACCAAAAACTCGTCAGATTCGCGCTTTTATGGCGTTTTCATGAGCTATTGCCCATGGTTTTGGGGTTATAGGGCGATTTACAATGACCGAAAGACCCGATACAAGTTTGAGAGATATGACCAAAACTCGTCAGATTCTAGTTTTATGGCTGTTTTCATGAGCCATTGCCCACGCTTTGGGGTTCTAGGCGATTTACAATGATAGTAAGACCCGATAAAAGTTTGAGAGATATGATCAAAACTCGCTGCTTTCGTGTTTTATGGCCGCTTTTCATGAGCTATTGCTCATAGTTTTGGGGTTCTAGGTCGATTTACAACAACAGAAGAGACCCGATACAAGTTTGAGAGATATGACCAAAAACTTGTCGCTTTCATGTTTTATGGCCGCTTCATGTTTTGATGAGCTATTACCCACAGTTTTGGGTTTCTAGTGCGATTTATAATGAACGTAAGACCTGATACAAGTTTGAGAGATATGGCCAAAAACTCGTCGTATTCGCGTTTTATGGCCATTTTATGAGCTATTGCCCATAGTTTTGGGGTTCCGGGTCGATTTACAATGACAGTAAGACCCAATACATGTTTGAGAGATATGGGCAAAAACTCATTGTATTCGTGTTGTATGGCCGCTTTTCATGAGCTATTACCCAGTTTTGGGTTCTAGGCGATTTACAATGACCGTAAGACCATACAAGTTTGAGAGATATGACCAAAACTCGCCATTTTCATGTTTTATGGCTTTTCATGAGCTATTGCCCACAGTTTTGGGGTTCTAGGGCGATTTACAGTGACCGTAAGACCCGATACATGTTTGAGAGATATGACCAAAAACTCGTCAGATTCGTGCTTTTATGGCCGTTTTCATGAGCTATTACCACAGCTTTGGGGTTCTATGGCGATTTAGAACGACCGTAAGACCCGATACATGTTTGACAGATATGACCAAAAACTCATCGTATTCGCGCTTTATGGTTGTTTTCAAGAGCTATTGCCTACAGTTTTGGGGTTCCAGGGCGATTTACAATGACCGTAAGACCCGATACAAGTTTAAGAGATATGACCAAAAACTCGTCAGATTCGCTTTTATGTCCGCTTTTCATGAGCTATTACCCATAGTTTTGGGGTTCGAGGCATTTACAATGACCGTAAGACCTAATAAAAGTTTAAGAGATATGACCAAAAACTCGTCGTATTCGTGTCTCATGGCCTCATGAGGGATTGCCCACTGTTTTGGGATTCTAGGGCGATTTACAATGACAGTAAGACCCGATAAAAGTTTGAGAGATATGATCAAAAACTCGTCGTTTTCGTGTTTTATGGCCGTTTTCATGAGCTATTGCTCATAGTTTTGGGGTTCTAGGTCGATTTACAACAATAGTAAGACCCGATACAAGTTTGAGAGATATGACCAAAACTTGTCGCTTTCATGTTTTATGGTCATTTTCATGAGCTATTACCTTTCATTTTCCGTAGGCGATTTACAATGACCGTAAGACCCGATACAAGTTTGAGAGATATGACCAAAACTCGTTGTATTCGTGTTGTATGGCTGTTTTCATGAGCTATTGTCCACAGCTTTGGGGTTCTAGGTCATTTACAATGATAGTAAGACCCAATACATGTTTGGGAGATATGAACAAAACTTCGTCAGATTCGCGCTTTATGGCGCTTTCATGAGCTATTACCCACAGTTTTGGGGTTCTAGGGCATTTACAATGACAATAAGACCCGATACATGTTTGAGAGATATGACCAAAACTCGCTGCTTTCGTGTTTTATGGCCGCTTTTCATGAGCTATTGCCCACAGTTTTGGGGTTCTAGGGCGTTTTACAACGACTGAAAGACCCGATACATGTTTGAGAGATATGACCAAAACTCGTCAGATTCGCGCTTTATGGCTATTTTCAAGAGCTATTGCCTACGGTGTTGGGGTTCCAAGGTGATTTACAATGCATTAAGACCCGATACAAGTTTGAGAGATATGACCAAAACTCGTGCTTTCGTTTTATGGCTGTTTTCATGAGCTATTGCCCACAATTTTGGGATTCTAGGCGATTTACAATGACCAGAAGACCCGATACATGTTTGAGAGATATGACCAAAACTCATGCTATTCGTGTTTTATGGCCGTTTTCATGAGCTATTTCCATAGTTTTGGGGTTCTAGGGCGATTTACAATGACCGTAAGACCCGATAAATGTTTGAGAGATATGACCAAAACTCATCGATTCGCGCTTTTATGGCCGTTTTCATGAGCTATTGCCACAGCTTTTGGGGTTCCAAGGCATTTACAATGACCATAAGACCCCATACAAGTTTGAGAGATATGACCAAAACTTGTCGTATTCATGCTTTTATGGATGTTTTCAAGAGCTATTGCCTATAGTTTTGGGGTTCTAGGGCGATTTACAACGACAGTAAGACCCGATACATGTTTGAGAGATATGACCAAAAACTCGCTGCTTTCGTGTTTTATGGCCGCTTTCATGAGCTATTGCCTATAGTTTTGGGGTTCTAGGGCGATTTATACAATGACCGTAAGACCCGATACATGTTTGAGAGATATGACCAAAAATTCATCGATTCACGCTTTATGGCTGTTTTCAAGAGCTATTGCCCATAGTTTTGGGGTTCCAGGGCGATTTACAATGACCGTAAGACCCGATACAAGTTTGAGAGATATGACCAAAAAGTCGGCGTATTCGAGTTTTATGGCCGTTTTCACGAGCCATTGCCCACTGTTTTGGGGTTCTGGGGCGATTTACAATGACAGTAAGACCCAATAAAAGTTTGAGAGATATGATCAAAAACTCGTCGTATTCGCGTTTTCTAGCCGTTTTCATGAGCTATTGCCTATATTTTCGGGTTCTAGGTCGATTTACAACAACAGTAAGACCCGATACAAGTTTGAGAGATATGACCAAAAACTTGTCGTTTTCATGTTTTATGGCTGTTTTCATGAGCTATTTCCTACAGTTTTAGGGTGCCAGGGCGATTTACAATGACCGTAAGACCCGATACAAGTTTGAGAGATATGACCAAAAACTAGTCGTATTCGCGCTTTATGGCCGTTTTCATGAGCTATTACCCACAGTTTTGGGTTTCTAGGGCGATTTACAATGACCATAATACCCGATACAAGTTTGAGAGATATGGCCAAAAACTCGCCGTATTCGCGTTTTATGGCCATTTTATGAGCTATTGCCCATAGTTTTGGGGTTCCAAGGCGATTTACAATGACCATAAGACCAGATATAAGTTTGAGAGATATGGCCAAAACTCGTTGTATTCGCGCTTTTATGGCCGCTTTCATGAGCTATTACCCAGTTTTGGGGTTCTAGGGTGATTGACAATGACCATAAGACCCGATACAAGTTTGAGAGATATGATCAAAAACTCCTCGTTTTCGTGTTTCTTGGCCGTTTTCATGAGCTATTGCCCACAGTTTTGGGGTTCCAAGGCGATTTACAATGACCGTAAGACCCGATACATGTTTGAGAGATATGACCAAAAACTCACCGTTTTCGTGTTTTATGGCCGTTTTCATGAGCTATTGCCCACAGTTTTGGGGTTCTAGGGCGATTTACAACGACCGTAAGACCCGATACATGTTTGAGAGATATGACCAAAAACTCGTCGTATTCGTGCTTTATGGCTGTTTTCAAGAGCTATTGCCTACAGTTTTGGGGTTCCAAGGCGATTTACAATGACCGTAAGACCCGATACAAGTTTGAGAGGTATGACCAAAAACTTGTCGATTCGTGTTTTATGGCTGTATTCATGAGCTATTGCCTAGTTTTGGGGTTCTAGGCGATTTACAATGACCATGAAGACCCGATACATGTTTGAGAGATATGACCAAAAACTCGTCGTATTCGCGCTTTATGGCTGTTTTCAAGAGCTATTGCCTACAGTTTTGGGGTTCCAAGGCGATTTACAATGACCGTAAGACCCGATACAAGTTTGAGAGATATGACCAAAAACTTGTCGTATTCGCGCGTTATGGTTGTTTTCAAGAGCTATTGCCTACAGTTTTGGGATTCCAGGGCGATTTACAATGACCGTAAGACCCGATACAAGTTTGAGAGATATGACCAAAAACTCGTCGTGTTCGCGCTTTATGGCCGTTTTCATGAGCTATTACCCATAGTTTTGGGTTTCTAGGCGATTTACAATGACCAAAATACCCGATACAAGTTTGAGAGATATGGCCAAAAACTCGTTGTATTCGCGTTTTATGGCCATTTTATGAGCTATTGCCCATAGTTTTGGGTTCCAAGGCGATTTACAATGACCGTAGATATGACCTAAAACTCGTTGTATTCGCGCTTTATGGCCGTTCTCATGAGCTATTACCCACAGTTTTGGGGTTTCAGGGTGATTTACAATGACCATAAGACCCGATACAAGTTTGGGAGATATGACGAAAACCTCGTCGTTTTCGTGTTTTTTGGCCGTTTTCATGAGCTATTGCCCACAATTTTGGGATTCTAGGGCGATTTACAACGAAAGTAAGACCCGATTCATGTTTGAGAGATATGACCAAAAACTCGTCGTTTTCGTGTTTTACGGCCGTTTTCATGAGCTATTGCCCATAGTTTTGGGGTTCCAGGGCGAATTACAACGACCGTAAGACCTAATACAAGTTTGAGAGATATGACCAAAAAATCGTCCTTTTCGCGCTTTATGGCCATTTTCATGAGCTATCGCCCACTATTTCGGGGTTCTAGGGCAATTACAATGACCGTAAGACCCGATACAAATTTGAGAGATATGACCAAAACTTGTCATATTCGCTTTTATGGCTGTTTTAAGAGCTATTGCCCGTTTTTGGGGGTTCTAGGGCGATTTACAACGACCGTAAGACCCGATTCATGTTTGAGAGATATGACCAAAAACTCGTCGTTTTCGTGTTTTACGGCCGTTTTCATGAGCTATTGCCCATAGTTTTGGGGTTCTAGGGCGATTTACAACGACCATAACACCCGATACATGTTTGAGAGATATGGATAAAAACTCGTCGTATTCATGCTTTATGGCCGTTTTCAAGAGCTATTGCCTACAGTTTTGGGGTTCCAAGGCGATTTACAATGACCGTAAGACCCGATACAAGTTTGAGAGACATGACCAAAAACTTGTCGTATTCGTGCTTTATGGCCGTTTTCATGAGCTATTGCTCATAGTTTTGGGGTTCTAGGTCGATTTACAATGACTGTAAGACCCGATATAAGTTAGAGAGATATGACCAAAAACTCGTCGTTTTTGGGTTTTATGGCCGTTTTCATGAGCTATTGCCCACTGTTTTGGGGTTCTAGGGCGATTTACAATGACCGAAGACCCGATACATGTTTGAGAGATATGACCAAAACTCGTCAGATTCGGCTTTTATGGCTGCTTTTCATGAGCTATTACCCACTGTTTTGTGGTTCTGGGGCGATCTACAACGACAGTAAGACCCGATAAAAGTTTGAGAGATATGACCAAAACTTGTCGATTCGCGCTTTATGGCCGCTTTTCATGAGCGATTGCTCACAGTTTTTGGGTTCAGGGCGATTTACAACGACAGTAAGACCCGATACATGTTTGAGAGATATGACCAAAAACTCATCGTATTTGCGCTTTATAGCCGTTTTCATGAGCTATTACCCACAGTTTGGGGGTTCTATGGCGATTACAATGACCGTAAGACCCTATACAAGTTTGAGAGATATGACCAAAAACTCGTCGTTTTCGTGTTTTATGGATGTTTTCATGATCTATTGCTCACAGTTTTGGGGCTCTAGGCATTTACAATGACCGTAAGACCCGATACAAGTTTGAGAGATATGACCAAAACTCGCTGCTTCGTGTTTTATGGCCGCTTTTCATGAGCTATTGCTCATAGTTTTGGGGTTCTAGGCGATTTACAATGACCATAAGACCCGATACAAGTTTGAGAGATATGACCAAAAACTTGTCGTTTTCATGTTTTATGGCCGTTTTCATGAGCTATTACCCACAGTTTTCGTGTTCCAGGGCGATTTACAATGACCGTAAAACCCGATACAAGTTTGAGAGATATGACCAAAAACTCGTCATATTCGCGCTTTTATGGCTATTTTCATGAGCTATTGCCTACGCTTTGGGGTTCTAGGGTGATTTACAATGATGAAGACCCGATACATGTTTGAGAGATATGAACAAAAACTCGCCATTTTCATGTTTTATGAGCTGCTTTGGGGTTCTAGGGCGATTTACAATGACCGTAAGACCCGATACATGTTTGAGAGATATGACCAAAACTCGTCAGATTCGTGTTTATGGCCATTTTCATGAGCTATTGCCATAGTTTTGGGGTTCTAGGCGATTTACAATGACCGTAAGACCGATAAAGTTTGAGAGATATGACCAAAAACTTGTCGATTCGTGCTTTATGGCCGCTTTTCATGAGCTATTACCCAGTTTTGGGGTTCTAGGCGATTTACAATGACCGTAAGACCCGATACAAGTTTGAGAGATATGACCAAAACTCGCCATTTTCATGTTTTATGGCCGCTTTCATGAGCTATTGCCCATAGTTTTGGGTTCTAGGGTGATTTACAATGACGTAAGACCCGATACATGTTTGAGAGATATGACCAAAAACTTGTCGATTCGCGCTTTTATGGCCGCTTTCATGAGCTATTGCCTACGTTTTGGGGTTCTAGGGTGATTTACAACCAAGTAAGACCCAATACATGTTTGAGATATGACCAAAACTCGTCAGATTCGCGCTTTTATGGCCTTTTCATGAGCTATTACCCATAGTTTTGGGTTTCTAGGGCGATTTACAATGACCGTAAGACCCGATACAAGTTTGAGAGATATGACCAAAAACTCGTGGTTTCGAGTTTTATGGCCGTTTTATGAGCCATTGCCCAGCTTTGTTTTGGGGTTCGGGGCGATTTACAATGACCGTAAGACCCGATAAAAGTTTGAGAGATATGACCAAAACTCGCTGTTTTATGGCTGTTTTCATGAGCTATTGCTCATAGTTTTGGGGTTCTAGGTTGATTTACAATGACAGAAGACCCGATACAAGTTTGAGAGATATGACCAAAACTTGTCGCTTTTCATGTTTTATGGCCATGTTTTATGGCCGTTTTCATGAGGTATTACCCATATTTTGGGGTTCTAGGGCGATTTACAATGACCGTAAGACCCGATACAAGTTTGAGAGATATGACCAAAAACTCGTATTCGCTGATTTATGGAAAATTTCATGAGCTATTGCCCACGCTTTTGGGGTTCTAGGGTGATTTACAATGACAAGAAGACCCGATACATGTTTGAGAGATATGAAAAAACTCGCTGTTCGGTTTTATGGCTGCCATTTTCAAGAGCTATTGCCTACAGTTCGGGGGTTCTAAGGCAATTTACAATGACCGTAAGACCCGATACATGTTTGAGAGATATGAGCAAAAACTCGTCATTTTCGTGTTTTATGGCCGTTTTCATGAGCTATTGCCCATAGTTTTGGGGTTCTAGGGCGATTTACAATGACCGTAAGACCCAATACAAGTTTGAGAGATATAACCAAAACTCGTCAGATTCGCTTTTATGGCTGTTTTCATGAGCTATACCATAGTTTTGGGGTTCTAGGGCGATTTACAATGACCGTAAGACCCGATACATGTTTGAGAGATATGACCAAAAACTGTCAATTCGCGCTTTTATGGCTGCTTTTCAAGAGCTATTGCCTATAGTTTTGGGGTTCCAAGGCATTTACAATGACCGTAAGACCCGATATACATGTTTGAGAGATATGACCAAAAACTGTCAGATTCGCTTTATGGTTGTTTTCAAGAGCTATTTCCTACAGTTTTGGGGCTCCAGGGCGATTTACAATGACCGTAAGACCCGATACAAGTTTGAGAGATATGACCAAAAACTCGTCGTATTTGCGCTTTATGGCTGTTTTCATGAGCTATTACCCACAGTTTTGGGTTTCTAGGCCGATTTACAATGACCATAATACCCAATACAAGTTTGAGAGATAAGGCCAAATACTCTTCGTATTCGAAGTTTTATGGCTGTTTTATGAGCTATTGCCTGCTTTTGGGGTTCTGGGCGATTTACAATGACCGTAAGACCCGATACAAGTTTGAGAGATATGACCAAAAACTCGTAGTTTCGTTTTATGGCCGTTTTCATGAGCTATTGCCCATAGTTTTAGGGTTCTAGGTCGATTTACAACAATAGTAAGACCCGATACAAGTTTGAGAGATATGACCAAAACTTGTCGCTTTCATGTTTTATGGTCATTTTCATGAGCTATTACCATAGTTTCATGTTCTAGGCGATTTACAAAGACAATAAGACCCGATACAAGTTTGAGAGATATGACCAAAAACTCGTTGTATTCGTGTTTTATGACTGTTTTCATGAGCTATTGTCCACAGTTTTGGGGTCTAGGCTGATTTACAATGACAGTAAGACCCGATACATGTTTGAGAGATATGACCAAAACTCGTCAGATTCGCTTTTTATGGCCGCTTTCATGAGCTATTACCCACGCTTTGGGGTTCCAGGACGATTTACATTGACCATAAGACCCGATACAAGTTTGAGATATATGACCAAAAACTCGCTGTTTTCGTGTTTTATGGCCGTTTTCATGAGCTATTGCCCATACTTTTGGGGTTCTAGGGCGATTTACAATGACCGTAAGACCCGATACATGTTTGAGAGATATGACCAAAAACTCGTCGTATTCGTGCTTTTATGGCTGTTTTCAAGAGCTATTGCCTAGCTTTGGGGTTCCAAGGTGATTTACAATGTAAGAAGACCCGATACAAGTTTGAGATATATGACAAAAACTCGTCGTATTCGCTCTTTCTGGACATTTTCATGAGCTATTACCCACAGATTTGGGGTTCTATGGCGACTACAATGACCATAAGACCCGATACAAGTTTGAGAGATATGACCAAAACTCGCTTTCGTGTTTTATGGCCGTTTTCATGAGCTATTGCTAATAGTTTTGGGGTTCTAGGCGATTTACAATGACCGTAAGACCCAATACATGTTTGAGAGATATGACCAAAACTCGTCATTCGTAAGCGCTTTATGGCCGCTTTTCAAGAGCTATTGCCCAGCTTTTTGGGGTTCCAAGGCGATTTACAATGACCATAAGACCCGATACAAGTTTGAGACATATGACCAAAACCTTGTCGTATTCGTGCTTTATGGTTGTATTCAAGAGTTATTGCCTACAGTTTGGGGTTCTAGGGCGATTAACAACGACAGTAAGACCTAATACATGTTTGAGAGATATGACCCAAAACTCATCGTATTCGCGTTTATGGCCATTTTCATGAGCTATTGCCCATACTTTTGGGGTTCTAGGGCGATTTACAACGACAATAAGACTCGATACATGTTTGAGAGATATGACCAAAACTCATCGTATTCACGCTTTATGGCTGTTTTCAAGAGCTATTGCCTACAGTTTTGGGGTTCCAGGGCAATTTACAATGACCGTAAGACCCGATACAAGTTTGAGAGATATGACCAAAAACTCGAGTATTCAGTTTTATGGCCGCTTTTCATGAGCTATTGCCCATAGTTTTGGGGTTCTGGGCGATTTACAATGACAAGAAGACCCGATAAAAGTTTGAGAGATATGACCAAAACTCTCGCTTTCGTGTTTTATGGTGCTTTCATGAGCTATTACCCACAGTTTTAGGGTTCTAGGGCGATTTACAACGATAGTAAGACCCAATACAAGTTTGAGAGATATGACCAAAAAATGTCGTTTTCATGAGCTATTGCTCACGGTTTTGGGGTTCTAGGGCGATTTGCAATGACCGTAAGAACCGATACAAGTTTGAGAGATATGACCAAAAACTCGTTGTATTCGCGCTTTATGGCTGTTTTCACGAGCTATTGCCCACAATTTTGGGGTTCTATGGTGATTTACAATAACCGTAAGACCCGATACATGTTTGAGAGATATGACCAAAAACTCGTCGTTTTCGTGTTTTATGGCCGTTTTCATGAGCTATTGCCTACGCTTTGGGGTTCTAGCGATTTACAATGACCATAAGACCCGATACAAGTTTGAGAGATATGACCAAAAACTTGTCGATTCGCTTTATGGCCGTTTTATGAGCTATTGCCCATAGTTTTGGGGTTCCAGGGCGATTTACAATGACCGTAAGACCCGATAGAAGTTTGAGAGTTATGACCAAAACTCGTCAGATTCGCTTTTATGGCGCTTTTCATGAGCTATTACCCAGTTTTGGGTTTCTAGGCGATTTACAATGACCATAAGACCTACATAAGTTTGAGAGATATGACCAAAACTCGCTATTCGCTGCTTTTATGGCGATTTTATGACCTGCTGCCCATAGATTTGGTGTTCCAGGGCGATTTACAACGACCGTAAGACCATATTTAAGTTTGAGAGATATGACCAAAAACTCGTCGTGTTCGCGCTTTATGGCCGTTTTCATGAGCTATTACCCATAGTTTTGGGTTTCTAGGCGATTTACAATGACCAAAATACCCGATACAAGTTTGAGAGATATTACCAAAACTCGCTGCTTTTGTGTTATATGGCCGTTTTCACGAGCCATTGCCCACTGTTTTGGGGTTCTGGGGCGATTTACAATGACAGTAAGACCCAATAAAAGTTTGAGAGATATGATCAAAAACTCGTCGTATTCGCGTTTTCTAGCCGTTTTCATGAGCTATTGCCTACAGTTTTGGGGTTCCAGGGCGATTTACAATGACCGTAAGACCCAATACAAGTTTGAGAGATATGACCAAAAACTCGTCGTATTCGAGTTTTATGGCCGTTTTCATGAGTCATTGCCCACTATTTTGGGGTTCCAAGTATTTACAATGACCGTAAGACCCGATACAAGTTTGAGAGATATGACCAAAAACTTGTCGATTCGTGCTTTATGGCTGTATTCAAGAGCTATTGCCTACGCTTTTGGGGGTTCTAGGGTGATTTACAATGACCGTAAGACCCGATACATAAGTTTGAGAGATATGACCAAAACTCATTGTCATGTTTTATGGCCGTATTCAAGAGTTATTGCCTACATTTTGGGGTTCTAGGGTGATTTACAACGATAGTAAGACCCGATACAAGATTGAGAGATATCAACAAAAACTCGTCGTATTCGAGTTTTATGGCCGTTTTCATGAGCTATTACCCATAGTTTAGGGTTTCTAGGGCGATTTACAGTGACCGTAAGACCCGATACAAGTTTGAGAGATATGACCAAAACCTCATCGTATTCACGCTTTATGGCTGTTTTCAAGAGCTATTGCCGATAGTTTTGGGGTTCTAGGGCGATTTACAATGACCGTAAGACCCGATACAAGTTTGAGAGATATGACCAAAAACTCGTCAGTTTTATGGCCGCTTTTCATGAGCTATTGCCCATAGTTTTGGGGTTCTAGGCGATTTACAATGACCGAAGACCCGATAAAAGTTTGAGAGATATGACCAGAAACTCGCTGTTTTCGTGTTTTATGGCCGTTTTCATGAGCTATTGCCCATAGTTTTGGGGTTCTAGGGCGATTTACAACGACCGTAAGACCCGATATAAGTTTGAGAGATATGAACAAAAACTCAGATTCGCGCTTTTATGGCTGTTTTCATGAGCTATTATCCACAGATTTGGGGTTCTAGGGCGATTTACAATGACCATAAGACCCGATACAAGTTTGAGAGATATGACCAAAACTCATCGATTCATGTTTTTATGGCCGTTTTCATGAGCTATTACAATTTTGGGATTCTAGGCGATTTACAACGACCGTAAGACCCGATACATGTTTGAGAGATATGACCAAAACTTGTCGCTTTTCATGTTTTATGGCCTTTATGAGCTATTGCCCATAGTTTTGGGGTTCTAGGGCGATTTACAACGACCGTAAGACCCGATACATGTTTGAGAGATATGACCAAAAACTCGTCAGATTCGCGCTTTTATGGCCGCTTTCATGAGCTATTGCCCAGCTTTTGGGGTTCTAGGCATTTACAATGACCGTAAGACCCGATACAAGTTTGAGAGATATGACCAAAACTTGTCGATTCGAGCTTTATGGCTGTATTCAAGAGCTATTGCCTACGCTTTGGGGTTCTAGGGTGATTTACAATGACCGTAAGACCCGATACAAGTTTGAGAGATATGACCAAAAACTTGTCGATTCGTGCTTTATGGCTATTCAAGAGCTATTGCCTACTTTTGGGGTTCTAGGGTGATTTATAATGACCGTAAGACCCGATACAAGTTTGAGAGATATGACCAAAAACTCAGATTCGCGCTTTTATGGCCGCTTCATGAGCTATTACCCAGTTTTGGGGTTCTATGGCGATTTACAATGACCATAAGACCCGATACAAGTTTGGGAGATATGACGAAAACTCATCAGATTCATGCTTTATGGCTGTTTTCATGAGCTATTGCCTATAGTTTTGGGGTTCCAGGAGATTTACAATGACCGTAAGACCCGATACAAGTTTGAGAGATATGACCAAAAACTCGTCAGATTCAAGTTTTATGGCCGCTTTCATGAGCCATTGCCCACGCTTTTGGGATTACAGTAAGACCCGATAAAAGTTTGAGAGATATGATAAAAAATCGTCGTTTTCGTGTTTTATGGCTGTTTTCATGAGCTATTGCTCATAGTTTTGGGGTTCTAGGGCGATTTACAAAAGTAAGACCCAATACAAGTTTGAGAGATATGACCAAAACTTGTCGCTTTCATGTTTTATGGCCATTTTATGAGCTATTGCCCATAGTTTTGGGGTTCCGGGTCGATTTACAATGACAGTAAGACCCAATACATGTTTGAGAGATATGGGCAAAAACTCATTGTATTCGTGTTGTATGACTGTTTTCATGAGCTATTGCCCACAGTTTTGGTGTTCTACGGCGATTTACAACGACAGTAAGACCCGATACATGTTTTAGAGATATGAACAAAAACTCATCGTATTCGCTTTTATGGCCGCTTTTCATGAGCTATTACCCACAGTTTTGGGTTCTAGGGCGATTTACAATGACAATAAGACCAGATAAATGTTTGAGAGATATGACCAAAACCAATAGGTTTCGCGCTTTATGGCCGTTCTCATGAGTTATTACCCACAGTTTTGGGGTTCCAGGGCGATTTACAACAACAGTAAGACCCGATACAAGTTTGAGAGATATGACCAAAAACTCGTCGTATTCGAGTTATATGGCCGTTTTCACGAGCCATTGCCCACTGTTTTGGGGTTCTGGGGCGATTTACAATGACCGTAAGACCCGATACAAGTTTGAGAGATATGACCAAAAACTTGTCGTATTCGTGGTTTATGGCTGTATTCAAGAGTTATTGCCTACATTTTGGGGTTCTAGGGTGATTTACAATGACCGTAAGACCCGAGACAAGTTTGAGATATATGACCAAAAACTCGTCGTATTCGCGCTTTCTGGCCGTTTTCATGAGCTATTACCCACAGTTTTGGGGTTCTATGGCGATTACAATGACCATAAGACCCGACACAAGTTTGAGAGATATGACCAAAAACTCATCGTATTCACGCTTTATGGCTTTTTTCAAGAGCTATTGCCTACGGTTTGGGGTTCCAGGACGATTTACAATGACCGTAAGACCCGATACAAGTTTGAGAGATATGACCAAAAACTCTTCGTATTCGAATTTTATGGCCGTTTTCATGAGCCATTACCCACTGTTTTGGGGTTCTGGGGCGATCTACAACGACAGTAAGACCCGATAAAAGTTTGAGAGATATGACCAAAACTCGCTGTTTCGTGTTTTATGGCTGTTTTCATGAGCTATTGCTCATAGTTTTGGGGGTTCTAGGCGATTTACAACAATAGTAAGACCCGATACAAGTTTGAGAGATATGACCAAAACTTGTCATTTTCATGTTTTATGGTTGTTTTCATGAGCTATTACCCATAGGTTCTAGGGCGATTTACAATGACCGTAAGACCCGATACAAGTTTGAGAGATATGACCAAAACTCGTTGTATTCGTGTTGTATGGCTATTTTCATGAGCTATTGCCCACAGTTTTGGGGTTCTAGGGCGATTTACAATGGCAGTAAGACCTGATAAATGTTTGAGAGATATGACCAAAAACTCGCAGTTTCGTGTTTTATGGCCGTTTTCATGAGCTATTGCCCATAGTTTTGGGGTTCTAGGGCGATTTACAATGACCGTAAGACCCGATACAAGTTTGAGAGATATGACCAAAAACTCGTCGTATTCGAGTTTTATGGCCGTTTTATGAGCCATTGCCCATAGTTTTGGGGTTCTAGGGCGATTTACAATAACCGTAAGACCCGATACATGTTTGAGAGATATGACCAAAAACTTGTCGTATTCGCGCTTTATGGCCGTTTTCAAGATTGGGGTTCCAAGGCGATTTACAATGACAGTAAGACCCAATACATGTTTGAGAGATATGACCAAAAACTCATCGTATTCACGCTTTATGGCTATTTTCAAGAGCTATTGCCTACGGTTTTGGGGTTCCAGGGCGATTTAAAATGACCGTAAGACCCGATACAAGTTTGAGAGACATGACCAAAAACTCGTCAGATTCGCTTTATGGCCGCTTTTCATGAGCTATTACCCACAGTTTTGGGGTTCTAGGTATTTACAATGACCATAAGACCCGATACAAGTTTGAGAGATATGACCAAAACTCATCAGATTCACGCTTTATGGATGTTTTCAAGAGCTATTGCCTACAGTTTGGGGTTCCAGGTGATTTACAATGACCGTAAGACCCGATACAAGTTTGAGAGATATGACCAAAAACTCGTCGTATTCGAGTTTTATGGCCGCTTCATGAGCCATTGCCCACGTTTTGGGGTTCTAGGGCGATTTACAATGAATAAGACCCGATAAAAGTTTGAGAGATGATCCAAAACTCGTTGTTTCGTGTTTTATGGCTGCTTTTCATGAGCTATTGCTCATAGTTTGGGGTTCTAGGCGATTTACAACAATAGTAAGACCCGATACAAGTTTGAGAGATATGACCAAAACTTGTCGCTTTCATGTTTTATGGCTGCTTTTCATGAGCTATTACCCACAGTTTTGGGGTTCTGTATGATTTACAATGACCGTAAGACCCGATACAAGTTTGAGAGATATGACCAAAACTCGTTGTATTCGTGTTGTATGGCTATTTTCATGAGCTATTGCCCACAGTTTTGGGGTTCTAGGGTGATTTACAACGATAGTAAGACCCGATACATGTTTGGGAGATATGAACAAAAACTCGTTGTATTCGCGCTTTATGGCTGCTTTTCATGAGCTATTACCCATTTTTTTGGGGTTCTAGGCATTTACAATGACAATAAGACCTGATAAATGTTTGAGAGATATGACCAAAAACTCGCAGTTTCGTGTTTTATGGCCGTTTTCATGAGCTATTGCCCATAGTTTTGGGGTTCTAGGGCGATTTACAACGATCGTAAGACCCGATACATGTTTGAGAGATATGACCAAAAACATGTCGTATTCACGCTTTGTGGCTGTTTTCAAGAGCTATTGCCTAAAGTTTTGGGGTTCCAGGGCGATTTACAATAACCGTAAGACCCGATACAAGTTTGAGAGACATGACCAATAACTTGTCGTATTCATGCTTTATCGCTGTATTCAAGAGCTATTGCCTACAGTTTTGGGGTTGTAGGGTGATTTACAATGACCGCAGGACCCGATACAAGTTTGAGATATATGACCAAAAACTCGTCGTATTCGTGCTTTATGGCTGTTTTCATGAGCTATTGCCCACCGTTTTGGGGTTCTATGGCAATTACAATGACCGTAAGACCCGATACAAGTTTGACAGATATGACCAAAAACTCACCATATTCGCACTTTATGGCTGTTTTCAAGAGCTATTGCCCATAGTTTTGGGTTCCAGGGCAATTTACAATCACCGTAAGACCCGATACAAGTTTGAGAGATATGACCAAAAACTCGTCGTATTCGAGTTTTATGGCTGTTTTCATGAGCCATTGCACACTGTTTTGGGGTTCTGGGGCGATTTACAACGATAGTAAGACCTAATACAAGTTTGAGAGATATGACCAAAGACTCGTGCTTTCGTGTTTTATGGCCGCTTTCATGAGCTATTGCTCATAGTTTGGGGGTTCTAGGTCGATTTACAACAACAAGAAGACCCGATACAAGTTTGAGAGATATGACCAAAACTTGTCGCTTTTCATGTTTTATGGTCGCTTTCATGAGCTATTACCCACGCTTTCAGGTTCTAGGCGATTTAAAATGACCGTAAGACCCGATACAAGTTTGAGAGATATGACCAAAAACTCGTTGTATTCGCGTTGTATGGCTATTTTCATGAGCTATTGCCCACAGTTTTGGGGTTCTAGGGTGATTTACAACGACAGTAAGACCTGATACATGTTTGGGAGATATGAACAAAAACTCGTCGTATTCGCGCTTTATGGCCGTTTTCATGAGCTATTACCCACAGTTTTGGGGTTCTCGGGCGATTTACAACGACAGTAAGACCCGATACATGTTTGAGAGATATGACCAAAAACTCGCCGTTTTCGTGTTTTATGGCCATTTTCATGAGCTATTGCCCATAGTTTTGGGGTTCTAGGGCGATTTACAACGACCGTAAGACCCGATACATGTTTGAGAGATATGACCAAAAACTCGTCGTATATGCGCTTTATGGCTGTTTTCAAGAGCTATTGCCTACAGTTTTGGGGTTCCAAGGCGATTTACAATGACCGTAAGACCCGATAGAAGTTTGAGAGATATGACCAAAACCTTGTCGTATTCGCGCTTTATGGTTGTTTTCAAGAGCTATTTCCTACAGTTTTGGGGCTCCAGGGCGATTTACAATGACCGTAAGACCCGATACAAGTTTGAGAGATATGACCAAAAACTCGTCGTATTTGCGCTTTATGGCCGTTTTCATGAGCTATTACCCACAGTTTTGGGTTTCTAGGCCGATTTACAATGACCATAATACCCAATACAAGTTTGAGAGATATGGCCAAAAACTCGCCGTATTCGCGTTTTATGGCGATTTTATGACCTGCTGCCCATAGATTTGGTGTTCCAGGGCGATTTACAACGACCGTAAGACCATATTTAAGTTTGAGAGATATGAACAAAAACTCGTTGTATTCGCGCTTTATGGCCGTTCTCATGTGATATTACCCACAGTTTTGGGGTTTCAGGGCGATTTACAATGACCATAAGACCCGATACAAGTTTGAGAGATATGACCAAAAACTCGTCGTTTTCATGTTTTTTGGCCGTTTTCATGAGCTATTGCCCACAATTTTTGGATTCTATGGCGATTTACAAGGACAGTAAGACCCGATACATGTTTGAGAGATATGACCAAAAACTCGTCGTTTTCGTGTTTTATGGCCGTTTGCATGAGCTATTGCCCATAGTTTTGGGGTTCTAGGGCGATTTACAATGACCGTAAGACCCGATAGATGTTTGAGAGATATGACCAAAAACTCGTCGTATTTGCGCTTTATGGCTGTTTTCAAGATTGGGGTTCCAAGGCGATTTACAATGACCGTAAGACCCGATACAAGTTTGAGAGATATGACCAAAAACTTGTCGTATTCATGCTTTATGGCTGTATTCAAGAGTTATTGCCTACAGTTTGGGGTTGTAGGGTGATTTACAATGACCGTAAGACCCGAGACAAATTTGAGATATATGACCAAAAACTCGTCGTATTCGCGCTTTTATGGCTGCTTTTTCATGAGCTATTTCCCATAGTTTTGGGGTTCTAGGACGATTTACAATGACCGTAAGACCCGATACAAGTTTGAGAGATATGACCAAAACTGTCGTATTCGCGCTTTATGGTTGTTTTCATGAGCTATTGCCCACTGTTTTGGGGTTCCAGGGCGATTTACAACGACAGTAAGACCCGATACAAGTTTGAGAGATATGACCAAAAACTTGTCGTTTTCGTGTTTTATGGCCGTTTTCATGAGCTATTCCTCATAGTTTTGGGGTTCTAGGGCGATTTACAATGACCGCAAGACCCGATAAAAGTTTGAGAGATATGACCAAAAACTCGTCGTTTTCATATGGCCGTTTCATGAGCTATTACTCATAGTTTTGGGTTCTAGGCGATTTACAATGACCTTAAGACCCGAGACAAGTTTGAGAGATATGACCAAAAACTCGATTCGATCTGTTTTATGGCCGTTTTCATGAGCTATTGCCCATAGTTGTGGGGTTCTCGGGCGATTTACTATGACCATAAGACCCGATACATGTTTGAGAGATATGACCAAAAACTCGTCGTATCCGCGCTTTATGGCCGTTTTCATGAGCTATTGCCCAGCTTTGGGTTCTAGGCGATTTACAATGACCGTAAGACCCGATACAAGTTTGAGAGATATGACCAAAAACTTGTCGATTCGTGGTTTTATGGCTGTTTCATGAGCTATTGCCTACAGTTTTGGGTTCTAGGGTGATTTACAATGACCGTAAGACCCGATACAAGTTTGAGAGATATGACCAAAACTCAGATTCGCGCTTTTATGGCCGCTTTTTCATGAGCTATTACCTACAATTTTGGGGTTCTAGGGCATTTACAATGACCGTAAGACCCGATAAGTTTGAGAGATATGACCAAAACTCGTCAGATTCGTGTTTTATGGCAGTTTTCATGAGCTATTGAACACAGTTTTTGGGTTCAACGGCTATTTAAAAGACAATAAGACCCGATAAAAGTTTGAGAGATATGATCCAAAACTCGTTGTTTTCGTGTTTTATGGCCATTTTAATGAGCTATTGCTCATAGTTTTGGGGTTCAGGTCGATTTACAACAACAGTAAGACCCGATACAAGTTTGAGAGATATGACCAAAAGCTTGTCGTTTTCGTGTTTTATGGCCGTTTTCATGAGCTATTACCCACAATTTTGAGGTTCTAGGGCGATTTACAACGACAGTAAGACCCAATACAAGTTTGAGAGATATTATCAAAAACTCGTCGTATTCGCGTTTTATGGCTGTTTTCATGAGCTATTGTCCACTGTATGGGGTTCTAGGGTGATTTACAATGATAGTAAAACCCGATAAAAGTTTGAGAGATATGATCAAAAACTCGTCGTTTTCGTGTTTTATGGCCGTTTTCATGAGGGATTGCTCACAGTTTTGGGGTCTAGGGCAATTTACAATGACAATAAGACCGATACATGTTTGAGAGATATGACCAAAACTCGTCTGCTTTCGTGTTTTATGGCCGCTTTTCATGAGCTATTGCCCATAGTTTTGGGTTCTAGGGCGATTTACAATGAGTAAGACCCGATACAAGTTTGAGAGATATGACCAAAAACTCTTTTATGCTTTATGGCTTTCAAGAGCTATTGCACGCTTTTGGGGTTCTAGGGTGATTTACAATGACCGTAAGACCCGATACAAGTTTGAGAGATATGACCAAAAACTCGTCGTATTCGCGCTTTATGGCCGTATTCAAGAGTTATTGCCTACATTTTGGGGTTCTAGGGTGATTTACAATGACCGTAAGATCCGAGACAAGTTTGAGATATATGACAAAAACTCGTCGTATTCGCTCTTTCTGGACATTTTCATGAGCTATTACCCACAGATTTGGGGTTCTATGGCGACTACAATGACCATAAGACCCGATACAAGTTTGAGAGATATGACCAAAACTCATCGTATTCACGCTTTATGGCTGTTTTCAAGAGCTATTGCCTACAGTTTTGGGGTTCCAGGGCAATTTACAATGACCGTAAGACCCGATACAAGTTTGAGAGATATGACCAAAAACTCGTCGTATTCGAGTTTTATGGCCGTTTTCATGAGCCATTGCCCACTGTTTTGGGGTTCTGGGGCGATCTACAACGACAGTAAGACCCGATAAAAGTTTGAGAGATATGATCAAAAACTCGTCCTTTTCGTGTTTTATGGCCGTTTTCATGAGCTATTGCTCATAGTTTTGGGGTTCTAGGTCGATTTACAACAACAGTAAGACCCGATACAAGTTTGAAAGGTATGACCAAAAACTTGTCGTTTTCATGTTTTATGGCTGTTTTCATGAGCTATTACCCACAGTTTTCAGGTTCTAGGGCGATTTACAATGACCGTAAGACCCGATACAGGTTTAGAGATATGACCAAAAACTCGTTGTATTCGTGTTGTATGGCTGTTTTCATGAGCTATTGTCCACAGTTTTGGGGTTCTAGGGTGATTTACAACGACAGTAAGACCCGATACATGTTTGGGAGATATGAACAAAAACTCGTCGTATTCGCGCTTTATGGCCGTTTTCATGAGCTATTACCCACAGTTTTGGGGTTCTAGGGCGATTTACAACGACAGTAAGACCCGATACATGTTTGAGAGATATGACCAAAAACTCGTCGTTTTCGTGTTTTATGGCCGTTTTCATGAGCTATTGCCCATAGTTTTGGGGTTCTAGGGCGATTTACAACGACCGTAAGACCCGATACATGTTTGAGAGATATGACCAAAAACTCGTCGTATTCGCGCTTTATGGCTGTTTTCAAGAGCTATTGCCTACAGTTTTGGGGTTCCAAGGCGATTTACAATGACAGTAAGACCCGATACAAGTTAGAGAGATATGACCAAAAACTTGTCGTATTCGCGCTTTATGGCTGTTTTCAAGAGCTATTGCCTACAGTTTTGGGGTTCCAGGACGATTTACAATGACCGTAAGACCCAATACAACTTTGCGAGATATGACCAAAAACTCGTCGTCAGATTCGCGCTTTATGGCCGTTTTCATGAGCTATTACCCACAGTTTTGGGTTTCTAGGGCGATTTACAATGACCATAATACCCGATACAAGTTTGAGAGATATGGCCAAAAACTCGCCGTATTCGCGTTTTATGGCCATTTTATGAGCTATTGCCCATAGTTTTGGGGTTCCAGGGCGATTTACAATGACCGTAAGACCAGATATAAGTTTGAGAGATATGACCAAAAACTCGTTGTATTCGTGTTGTATGGCCATTTTATGAGCTATTGCCCATAGTTTTGGGGGTTCTAGGGCGATTTAAAATGACCGTAAGACTAGATACAAGTGTGAGAGATATGACCAAAAACTCATCGTATTCACGCTTTATGGCCGTTTTTATGAGCTATTACCCACAGTTTTGGGGTTTCGGGGCGATTTACAATGACAGTAAGACCCGATACATGTTTGAGAGATATGACAAAAAACTTGTCGTTTCCGTGTTTTATGGCCGTTTTCATGAGCTATTACCCAGAATTTTGGGGTTCCAGGGTGATTTACAATGACAGGATGACCCGATACAAGTTTGAGATATTGACCAAAAACTCGTTGTATTCATGTATTCTGGCCGTTTTCATGAGCTATTACCCATATTTTTGGGGTTCTAGGGCGATTTACAACGACCGTAAGACCCGATACATGTTTGAGAGATATGACCAAAAACTCGTCGTATTCGCGCTTTATGGCTGTTTTCAAGAGCTATTGCCTACAGTTTTGGGGTTCTAGGTCGATTTACAACAATAGTAAGACCCGATACAAGTTTGAGAGATATGACCAAAAACTTGTCGTTTTCATGTTTTATGGCCGTTTTTATGAGCTAGTACCCACAGTTTTCAGGTTCTAGGGCGATTTACAATGACCGTAAGACCCGATACAAGTTTGAGAGATATGACCAAAAACTCGTCGTATTCGCGCTTTATGGCCGTTTTCAAGAGTTATTGCCTACAGTTTTGGGGTTCCAAGGCGATTTACAATGACCATAAGACCCGATACAGTATTGAGAGATATGACCAAAAACTTGTCGTATTCGTGCTTTATGGCTGTATTCAAGAGTTATTGCCTACAGTTTGGGGTTCTAGGGTGATTTACACTGACTGTAAGACCCGACACCCGAGACATTGACTGTAAGACCCGATACAAGTTTGAGAGATATGGCCAAAACTTGTCGTATTCGTGCTTCATCGTTGAATTGAAAAGTTATTGCCTACAGATTGTGGTTCTAGGGTCATTTACAATGACCGTAAGACCCGAGACAAGTTTGAGAGATATGACCAAAAACTCGTCGTATTCATGTTGTATGGCTGTTTTCATGAGCTATTACCCACTGTTTTGGGGTTCTAGAGCGATTTACAATGACCGTAAGACCCGATACAAGTTTGAGAGATATGACCAAAAACTCATCGTATTCGAGTTTTATGGCCGTTTTCATGAGCCATTGCCCACTATTTTGGGGTTCTGGGCGATCTACAACGATAGTAAGACCCGATAAAAGTTTGAGAGATATGATCAAAAACTCGTCGTTTTCGTGTTTTATGGCCGTTTTCATGAGCTATTGCTCATAGTTCTGGGGTTCTAGGTCGATTTACAACAACAGTAGGACCCGATACAAGTTTGAGAGATATGACCAAAAACTTGTCGTTTTCATGTTTTATGGTCGTTTTCATGAGCTATTACCCATAGTTTTCAGGTTCTAGGGCGATTTACAATGACCGTAAGACCAGATACAAGTTTGAGAGATATGACCAAAAAATTGTTCTATTCGTGTTGTATGGCTGTTTTCATGAGCTATCGTCCAAAGTTTTGGGGTTCTAGGGTGATTTACAACGACAGTAAGACCCGATACATGTTTGGGAGATATGAACAAAAACTCGTCGTATTCACGCTTTATGGCCGTTTTCATGAGCTACTACCCATAGTTTTGGGGTTCTAGGGTGATTTACAACGACAGTAAGACCCGATACATGTTTGAGAGATATGACCAAAAACTCGCCGCTTTCGTGTTTTATGGCCGTTTTCATGAGCTATTGCCCATAGTTTTGGGGTTCTAGGGCGATTTACAACGACAGTAAGACCCGATACATGTTTGAGAGATATGACCAAAAACTCGTCGTATTCGCGCATTATGGCTGTTTTCAAGAGCTATTGCCTACAGTTTTGGGGTTCGAAGGCGATTTATAATGACTATAAGACCCAATACAAGTTTGAGAGATATGACCAAAAACTTGTCGTATTCGCGCTTTATGGTTGTTTTCAAGAGCTATTGTCTACAGTTTTGGGGTTCTAGGGCGATTTACAATGACCGTAAGACCCGATACAAGTTTGAGAGATATGACCAAAAACTCGTCGTATTCATGTTGTATGGCTGTTTTCATGACCTATTACCCACTGTTTTGGGGTTCTAGAGCGATTTACAATTACCGTAAGACCCGATACAAGTTTGAGAGATATGACCAAAAACTCATCGTATTCGAGTTTTATGGCCGTTTTCATGAGCCATTGCCCACTATTTTGGGGTTCTGGGCGATCTACAACGATAGTAAGACCCGATAAAAGTTTGAGAGATATGATCAAAAACTCGTCGTTTTCATGTTTTATGGCCGTTTTCATGAGCTATTGCTCATAGTTCTGGGGTTCTAGGTCGATTTACAACAACAGTAGGACCCGATACAAGTTTGAGAGATATGACCAAAAACTTGTCGTTTTCATGTTTTATGGTCGTTTTCATGAGCTATTACCCATAGTTTTCAGGTTCTAGGGCGATTTACAATGACCGTAAGACCAGATACAAGTTTGAGAGATATGACCAAAAAATTGTTCTATTCGTGTTGTATGGCTATTTTCATGAGCTATTGTCCCCAGTTTTGGGGTTCTAGGGTGATTTACAACGACAGTAAGACCCGATACATGTTTGGGAAATATGAACAAAAACTCGTCGTATTCACGCTTTATGGCCGTTTTCATGAGCTACTACCCACAGTTTTGGGGTTCTAGGGTAATTTACAACGACAGTAAGACCCGATACATGTTTGAGAGATATGACCAAAAACTCGCCGCTTTCGTGTTTTATGGCCGTTTTCATGAGCTATTGCCCATAGTTTTGGGGTTCTAGGGCGATTTACAACGACAGTAAGACCCGACACATGTTTGAGAGATATGACCAAAAACTCGTCGTATTCGCGCATTATGGCTGTTTTCAAGAGCTATTGCCTACAGTTTTGGGGTTCGAAGGCGATTTATAATGACTGTAAGACCCAATACAAGTTTGAGAGATATGACCAAAAACTTGTCGTATTCGCGCTTTATGGTTGTTTTCAAGAGCTATTGTCTACAGTTTTGGGGTTCCAGGGTGATTTACAATGACCGTAAGACCCGATACAAGTTTGAGAGATATGACCAAAAACTCGTCGTATTCGCGCTTTATGGCCGTTTTCATGAGCTATTACCCATAGTTTTGGGTTTCTAGGGCGATTTACAATTACCATAATACCCGATACAAGTTTGAGAGATATGGCCAAAAACTCGCCGTATTCGCGTTTTATGGCCATTTTATGAGCTATTGCCCATAGTTTTGGGGTTCTAGTGCGATTTGCAATGACCGTAAGTTTGAGAGATATGACCAAAAACTCGTTGTATTCGCGCTTTATGGTCGTTCTCATGAGCTATTACCCACAGTTTTGGGGTTTCAGGGTGATTTACAATGACCATAAGACCTGATACAAGTTTGAGAGATATGACGAAAAAATTGTCGTTTTCGTGTTTTTTGGCCGTTTTCATGAGCTATTGCCCACACTTTTGGGATTCTAGGGCGATTTACAACGGTAGTAAGACCCGATACATGTTTGAGAATATGACCAAAAACTCGTCGTTTTCGTGTTTTATGGCCGTTTTCATGAGCTATTGCCCATAGTTTTGGGGTTTTAGGGCGATTTACAACGACCTTAAGACCCGATACATGATTGAGAGATATGGACAAATGATCGTCGTATTCGCGCTTTATGGCCGTTTTCAAGAGCTATTGCCTACAGTTTTGGGATTCTAAGGTGATTTACAATGACCGTAAGACCCGATACAAGTTTGAGAGATATGACCAAAAACATGTCGTATTCGTGCTTTATGGCTGTATTCAAGAGCTATTGCCTACAGTTTTGGGTTCTAGTGTGATTTACAATGACCGTAAGACCCGATAAAAGTTTGACAAATATGACCAAACACTTGTCGTATTCGCGCTTTATGGTTGTTTTTCAAGAGCTATTGTCTACAGTTTTGGGGTTCCAGGGCGATTTACAATGACCGTAAGACCCGATACAAGTTTGAGAGATATGACCAAAAACTCGTCGTATTCGCGCTTTAGGGCCGTTTTCATGAGCTATTACCCATAGTTTTGGGTTTCTAGGGCGATTTACAATTACCATAATACCCGATACAAGTTTGAGAGATATGGCCAAAAACTCGTCGTATTCGCGTTTTATGGCCATTTTATGAGCTATTGCCCATAGTTTTGGGGTTCTAGTGCGATTTGCAATGACCATAAGACCAGATATAAGTTTGAGAGATATGACCAAAACTCGTTGTATTCGCGCTTTATGGTCGTTCTCATGAGCTATTACCCACAGTTTTGGGGTTTCGGGGTGATTTACAATGACCATAAGACCCGATACAAGTTTGAGAGATATGACGAAAAACTCGTCGTTTTCGTGTTTTTTGGCCGTTTTCATGAGCTATTGCCCACAATTTTGGGATTCTAGGGCGATTTACAACGATAGTAAGACCCGATACATGTTTGAGAATATGACCAAAAACTCGTCGTTTTCGTGTTTTATGGCCGTTTTCATGAGCTATTGCCCATAGTTTTGGGGTTTTAGGGCGATTTACAACGACCGTAAGACCTGATACATGTTTGAGAGATATGGACAAATGATCGTCGTATTCGCGCTTTATGGCCGTTTTCAAGAGCTATTCCCTACAGTTTTGGGATTCTAAGGTGATTTACAATGACCGTAAGACCCGATACAAGTTTGAGAGAGATGACCAAAAACTTGTCGTATTCGTGCTTTATGGCTGTATTTAAGAGCTATTGCCTACAGTTTTGGGGTTCTAGGGCGAGTTACAACGACCGTAAGACCCGATACAAGTTTGAGAGATATGACCAAAAACTCGTCGTATTCACGCTTTGTGGTCGTTTTCATGAGCTATTGCCCACAGTTTTGGGGTTCTATGGCGATTACAATGACCGTAAGACCCGATACAAGTTCGATTGATATGACCAAAAACTCATCGTATTCATGCTTTATGGCTGTTTTCAAGAGCTATTGCCTACAGTTTCGGGGTTCCACGACGATTTACAATGACCGTAAGACCCGATACAAGTTTGAGAGATATGACCAAAAACTCGTCGTATTCTAGTTTTATGGCCGTTTTATGAGCCATTGCCCATAGTTTTGGGGTTCTGGGGCGATTTACAACGACAGTAAGACCCGATAAAAGTTTGAGAGATATGATCAAAAACTCGCCGTTTTCGTGTTTTATGGGCGTTTTCATGAGCTATTGCTCATAGTTTTGGGGTTCTAGGTCGATTTACAACAATAGTAAGACCCGATACAAGTTTGAGAGATATGACCAAAAACTTGTCGTTTTCATGTTTTATGGCCGTTTTCATGAGCTATTACCCACAGTTTTCAGGTTCTAGGGCGATTTACAATGACCGTAAGACCCGATACAAGTTTGAGAGATATGACCAAAAACTCGTCGTATCCGTGCTTTATGGCTATTTTCATGAGCTATTGCCCACAGTTTTGGGGTTCTAGGGTGATTTACAACGACAGTAAGACCCGATACATGTTTGGGAGATATGAACAAAAACTCGTTGTATTCGCGCTTTACGGCCGTTTTCATGAGCTATTTCCCACAGTTTTGGGTTCTAGGGCGATTTACAATGACCGTAAGACCCGTTACAAGTTTGAGAGATATGACCAAAAACTCGCCATTTTCATGTTTTATGGCCGTTTTCATGAGCTATTGCCCATAGTTTTGGGGTTCTAGGGCGATTTACAACGACCGTAAGACCCGATACATGTTTGAGAGATATGACCAAAAACTCGTCAGATTCGCTTTGATGGCCATTTTCAAGAGTTATTGCCAGCTTTGGGGTTCCAAGCGATTACAATGACCGTAAGACCTGATACATGTTTGAGAGATATGACCAAAAACTCGTCGTATTATCGTTTTATGGCCGTTTTCATGAGCTATTACCTACAGTTTTGGGGTCCCAGGGCGATTTACAATGACCGTAAGACCCGATACAAGTTTGAGAGAGATGACCAAAGACTCGCCATTTTCATGTTTTATGGCCGTTTTCATGAGCTATTGCCCATAGTTTTCAGGTTCTAGGGTGATTTACAACGACAGTAAGAGCCGATACATGTTTGGGAGATATGAACAAAAACTCGTCGTATTCGCGCTTTATGGCCGTTTTCATGAGCTACTACCCATAGTTTTGGGGTTCTAGGGCGATTTACAACGACCGTAAGACCCGATACAAGTTTGAGAGATATGACCAAAAACTCGTCGTATTCTAGTTTTATGGCTGTTTTATAAGCCATTGCCCACAGTTTTGGGGTTCTGGGGCGATTTACAACGACAGTAAGACCTGATAAAAGTTTGAAAGATATGATCAAAAACTCGTCGTTTTCGTGTTTTATGGCCGTTTTCATGAGCTATTGCTCATAGTTTTGGGGTTCTAGGTCGATTTACAACAACAGTAAGACCCGATACAAGTTTGAGAGATATGACCAAAAACTTGTCGTTTTCATGTTTTATGGCCGTTTTCATGTTTTATGGCCGTTTTCATGAGCTATTACCCACAGTTTTCGGGTTCTAGGGCGATTTACAATGACCGTAAGACCCGATACAAGTTTGAGAGATATGACCAAAAACTCGTTGTATTCGCGATGTATGGCAATTTTCATGAGCTATTGCCCAAAGTTTTGGGGTTCTAGGGTGATTTACAACGACAGTAAGACCCGATACATGTTTGGGAGATATGAACAAAAACTCGTTGTATTCGCGCTTTACGGCCGTTTTCATGAGCTATTTCCCATAGTTTTGGGTTCTAGGGCGATTTACAACGACCGTAAGACCCGTTACAAGTTTGAGAGATATGACCAAAAACTCGCCGTATTCGTGCTTTATGGCCGTTTTCATGAGCTATTGCCCACAGTTTTGGGGTTCTAGGGCGATTTACAACGACCGTAAGACCCGATACATGTTTGAGAGATATGACCAAAAACTCGTCGTATTCGCGCTTTATGGCTGTTTTCAAGAGCTATTGCCAACAGTTTTGGGGTTCCAAGGCGATTTACAATGACCGTAAGACCCGATACAAGTTTGAGAGATATGACCAAAAACTTGTCGTATTCGTGCTTTATGGCCGTTTTCATGAGCTATTACCTACAGTTTTGGGGTTCTATGGCGATTTACAATGACCGTAAGACCCGATACAAGTTTGAGAGATATGACCAAAAACTCGCCATTTTCATGTTTTATGGCCGTTTTCATGAGCTATTGCCCATAGTTTTCAGGTTCTAGGGTGATTTACAACGACAGTAAGACCCGATACATGTTTGGGAGATATGAACAAAAACTCGTCGTATTCGCGCTTTATGGCCGTTTTCATGAGCTACTACCCATAGTTTTGGGGTTCTAGGGCGATTTACAACGACCGTAAGACCCGATACAAGATTGAGAGATATGACCAAAAACTCGTCGTATTCTAGTTTTATGGCTGTTTTATGAGCCATTGCCCACAGTTTTGGGGTTCTGGGGCGATTTACAACGATAGTAAGACCTGATAAAAGTTTGAAAGATATGATCAAAAACTCGTCGTTTTCGTGTTTTATGGCCGTTTTCATGAGCTATTGCTCATAGTTTTGGGGTTCTAGGTCGATTTACAACAACAGTAAGACCCGATACAAGTTTGAGAGATATGACCAAAAACTTGTCGTTTTCATGTTTTATGGCTGTTTTCATGAGCTATTACCCACAGTTTTCAGGTTCTAGGGCGATTTACAATGACCGTAAGACCCGATACAAGTTTGAGAGATATGACCAAAAACTCGTTGTATTCGCGATGTATGGCAATTTTCATGAGCTATTGCCCAAAGTTTTGGGGTTCTAAGGTGATTTACAACGACAGTAAGACCCGATACATGTTTGGGAGATATGAACAAAAACTCGTCGTATTCGCGCTTTATGGCCGTTTTCATGAGCTATTACCCACAGTTTTGGGGTTCTCGGGCGATTTACAACGACAGTAAGACCCGATACATGTTTGAGAGATATGACCAAAAACTCGCCGTTTTCGTGTTTTATGGCCATTTTCATGAGCTATTGCCCATAGTTTTGGGGTTCTAGGGCGATTTACAACGACCGTAAGACCCGATACATGTTTGGGAGATATGAACAAAAACTCGTCGTATTCGTGCTTTATGGCCGTTTTCATGAGCTATTACCCACAGTTTTGGGGTTCTAGGGCGATTTACAACGACCGTAAGACCCGATACATGTTTGAGAGATATGACCAAAAACTCGTCGTATTCGCGCTTTATGGTTGTTTTCAAGAGCTATTGCCTACAGTTTTGGGGTTCCAAGGTGATTTACAATGGCAGTAAGACCCGATACAAGTTTGAGAGATATGACCAAAAACTCGTCGTATTCGCGCTTTATGTCCGTCTTCATGAGCTATTACCCATAGTTTTGGGGTTCCAGGGCGATTTACAATGACCGTACCCAATACAAGTTTGAGAGATATGATCAAAAACTCGTCGTATTCGAGTTTTATGGCCGTTTTTATGAGCCATTGCCCACTGTTTTGGGGTTCTGGGGCGATCTACAATGACAGTAAGACCCGATAAAAGTTTGAGAGATATGATCGAAAACTCGTAGTTTTCGTGTTTTATGGCCATTTTCATGAGCTATTGCTCATAGTTTTGGGGTTCTAGGTCGATTTACAACAATAGTAAGACCCGATACAAGTTTGAGAGATATGACCAAAAACTTGTCGTTTTCATGTTTTATGGTCATTTTCATGAGCTATTACCAACAGTTTTCATTTTCCAGGGCGATTTACAATGACCGTAAGACCCGATACAAGTTTAGACATATGACCAAAAACTCGTTGTATTCGTGTTGTATGGCTGTTTTCATGAGCTATTGTCCACAGTTTTGGGGTTCTAGGGTCATTTACAACGATAGTAAGAGCCAATACATGTTTGGGAGATATGAACAAAAACTCGTCGTATTCGCGCTTTATGGCCGTTTTCATGACCTATTACCCACAGTTTTGGGGTTCTAGGGCGATTTACAACGACAATAAGACCCGATACATGTTTGAGAAATATGACCAAAAACTCGTCGTTTTCGTGTTTTATGGCCGTTTTCATGAGTTATTGCCCATAATTTTGGGGTTCTAGGGCGATTTACAACAACCGTAACACCCGATACATGTTTGAGAGATATGACCAAAAACTCGTCGTATTCGCGCTTTATGGCTATTTTAAAGAGCTATTGCCTACAGTTTTGGGGTTCCAAGGTGATTTACAATTGCATTAAGACCCAATACAAGTTTGAGAGATATGACCAAAAACTCGTCGTTTTCGTGTTTTCTGGCCGTTTTCATGAGCTATTGCCCACAATTTTGGGATTCTAGGGCGATTTACAACGACAGTAAGACCCGATACATGTTTGAGAGATATGATCAAAAACTCGTCGTTTTCGTGTTTTATGGCCGTTTGCATGAGCTATTTCCCATAGTTTTGGGGTTCTAGGGCGATTTACAATGACCGTAAGACCCAATAAATGTTTGAGAGATATGACCAAAAACTCATCGTATTCGCGCTTTATGGCCGTTTTCAAGAGTTATTGCCTACAGTTTTGGGGTTCCAAGGCGATTTACAATGACCATAAGTCCCCATACAAGTTTGAGAGATATGACCAAAAACTTGTCGTATTCATGCTTTATGGCTGTATTCAAGAGCTATTGCCTATAGTTTGGGGTCCTAGGGTGATTTACAACGACCGTAAGACCCGATACATGTTTGAGAGATATGACCAAAAACTCGTCGTTTTCGTGTTTTATGGCCGTTTTCATGAGCTATTGCCTATAGTTTTAGGGTTCTAGGGCGATATACAACGACCGTAAGACCCGATACATGTTGGAGAGATATGACCAAAAACTCATCGTATTCACGCTTTATGGTTGTTTTCAAGAGCTATTGCCTACAGTTTTGGGGTTCCAGGGCGATTTACAATGACCGTAAGACCCGATACAACTTTGAGAGATATGACCAAAAACTCGTTGTATTCGAGTTTTATGGCCGTTTTATGAGCCATTGCCCACAGTTTTGGGGTTCTGGGGCGATTTACAACGACAGTAAGACCCAATAAAAGTTTGACAGATATGATCAAAAACTCGTCGTTTTCGTGTTTTATGGCCGTTTTCATGAGCTATTGCTCTTAGTTTTGGGGTTCTAGGTCGATTTACAATAATAGTAAGACCCGATACAAGGTTGAGACATATGGCCAAAAACTTGTGGTTTTCATGTTTTATGGCCGTTTTCATGAGCTATTACCCATAGTTTTCAGGTTCTAGGGCGATTTACAATGACCGTAAGACCCGATACAAGTTTGAGAGATATGACCAAAAACTCGTCGTATTCGCGCTTTATGGCCGTTTTCATGAGCTATTACCCATAGTTTTGGGTTTCTAGGGCGATTTACAATTACCATAATACCCGATACAAGTTTGAGAGATATGGCCAAAAACTCGCCGTATTCGCGTTTTATGGCCATTTTATGAGCTATTGCCCATAGTTTTGGGGTTCTAGTGCGATTTGCAATGACCATAAGACCAGATATAAGTTTGAGAGATATGACCAAAAACTCGTTGTATTCGCGCTTTATGGTCGTTCTCATGAGCTATTACCCACAGTTTTGGGGTTTGAGGGTGATTTACAATGACCCGATACAAGTTTGAGAGATATGACGAAAAACTCGTCGTTTTCGTGTTTTTTGGCCGTTTTCATGAGCTATTGCCCATAATTTTGGGATTCTAGGGCGATTTACAACGGTAGTAAGACCCGATACATGTTTGAGAATATGACCAAAAACTCGTCGTTTTCGTGTTTTATGGCCGTTTTCATGAGCTATTGCCCATAGTTTTGGGGTTTTAGGGCGATTTACAACGACCGTAAGAACCGATACATGTTTGAGAGATATGGACAAATGATCGTCGTATTCGCGCTTTATGGCCGTTTTCAAGAGCTATTGCCTACAGTTTTGGGATTCTAAGGTGATTTACAATGACCGTAAGACCCGATACAAGTTTGAGAGATATGACCAAAAACTTGTCGTATTCGTGCTTTATGGCTGTATTCAAGAGCTATTGCCTACAGTTTTGGGGTTCTAGGGCGATTTACAACGACAGTAAGACCCGATACATGTTTGAGAGATATGACCAAAAACTCGTCGTATTCGCGCATTATGGCTGTTTTCAAGAGCTATTGCCTACAGTTTTGGGGTTCAAAGGCGATTTATAATGACTATAAGACCCGATACAAGTTTGAGAGATATGACCAAAAACTTGTCGTATTCGCGCTTTATGGTTGTTTTTCAAGAGCTATTGTCTACAGTTTTGGGGTTCCAGGGCGATTTACAATGACCGTAAGACCCGATACAAGTTTGAGAGATATGACCAAAAACTCGTCGTATTCGCGCTTTATGGCCGTTTTCATGAGCTATTACCCATAATTTCGGGTTTCTAGGGCGATTTACAATTACCATAATACCCGATACAAGTTTGAGAGATATGGCCAAAAACTCGTCGTATTCGCGTTTTATGGCCATTTTATGAGCTATTGCCCATAGTTTTTGGGTTCTAGTGCGATTTGCAATGACCATAAGACCAGATATAAGTTTGAGAGATATGACCAAAAACTCGTTGTATTCGCGCTTTATGGTCGTTCTCATGAGCTATTACCCACAGTTTTGGGGTTTCGGGGTGATTTACAATGACCATAAGACCCGATACAAGTTTGAGAGATATGACGAAAAACTCGTCGTTTTCGTGTTTTTGGCCGTTTTCATGAGCTATTGCCCACAATTTTGGGATTCTAGGGCGATTTACAACGATAGTAAGACCCGATACATGTTTGAGAATATGACCAAAAACTCGTCGTTTTCGTGTTTTATGGCCGTTTTCATGAGCTATTGCCCATAGTTTTGGGGTTTTAGGGCGATTTACAACGACCGTAAGACCTAATACATGTTTGAGAGATATGGACAAATGATCGTCGTATTCGCGCTTTATGGCCGTTTTCAAGAGCTATTGCCTACAGTTTTGGGATTCTAAGGTGATTTACAATGACCGTAAGACCCGATACAAGTTTGAGAGAGATGACAAAAACTTGTCATATTCGTGCTTTATGGCTGTATTTAAGAGCTATTGCCCACAGTTTTCAGGTTCTAGGGCGATTTACAATGACCGTAAGACCCGATACAAGTTTGAGAGATATGACTAAAAACTCGCCATTTTCATGTTTTATGGCCGTTTTCATGAACTATTGCCCATAGTTTTGGGGTTCTAGGGCGATTTACAACGACCGTAAGACCCGATACATGTTTGAGAGATATGACCAAAAACTCGTCGTATTCGTGCTTGATGGCCATTTTCAAGAGTTATTGCCAACAGTTTTGGGGTTCCAAGGCGATTTACAATGACCGTAAGACCCGATACAAGTTTGAGAGATATGACCAAAAACTTGTCGTATTCGTGCTTTATGGCCGTTTTCATGAGCAATTACCTACAGTTTTGGGGTTCTATGGCGATTTACAATGACCGTAAGACCCGATACAAGTTTGAGAGATATGACCCAAAACTCGCCATTTTCATGTTTTATGGCCGTTTTCATGAGCTATTGCCCATAGTTTTCGGGTTCTAGGGTGATTTACAACGACAGTAAGACCCGATACATATTTGGGAGATATGAACAAAAACTCGTCGTATTCGCGCTTTATGGCCGTTTTCATGAGCTATTGCCCACAGTTTTGGGGTTCTAGGGTGATTTACAACGACAGTAAGACCCGATACATGTTTGGGAGATATGAACAAAAACTTGTCGTATTCGCGCTTTATGGCCATTTTCATGAGCTATTGCCCACAGTTTTGGGGTTCTAGGGTGATTTACAACGATAGTAAGACCCGATACATGTTTGGGAGATATGAACAAAAACTCATCGTATTCGCGCTTTATGGCCGTTTTCATGAGCTACTACCCATAGTTTTGGGGTTCTAGGGCGATTTACAACGACCGTAAGACCCGATACAAGTTTGAGAGATATGACCAAAAACTCGTCGTATTCTAGTTTTATGGCCGTTTTATGAGCCATTGCCCACAGTTTTGGGCTTCTGGGGCGATTTACAACGACAGTAAGACCCGATAAAAGTTTGAGAGATATGATCAAAAACTCGTCGTTTTCGTGTTTTATGGCCGTTTTCATGAGCTATTGCTCATAGTTTTGGGGTTCTAGGTCGATTTACAACAACAGTAAGACCCGATACAAGTTTGAGAGATATGACCAAAAACTTGTCGTTTTCATGTTTTATGGCCGTTTTCATGAGCTATTACCCACAGTTTTCAGGTTCTAGGGCGATTTACAATGACCGTAAGACCCGATACAAGTTTGAGAGATATGACCAAAAAATCGTCGTATCCGTGCTTTATGGCTATTTTCATGAGCTATTGCCCACAGTTTTGGGGTTCTACGGTGATTTACAATGACAGTAAGACCCGATACATGTTTGGGAGATATGAACAAAAACTCGCCATTTTCATGTTTTATGGCCGTTTTGGGGTTCTAGGGCGATTTACAACGACCGTAAGACCCGATACATGTTTGAGAGATATGACCAAAAACTCGTCGTATTCGTGCTTGATGGCCATTTTCAAGAGTTATTGCCAACAGTTTTGGGGTTCCAAGGCGATTTACAATGACCGTAAGACCCGATACAAGGTTGAGAGATATGACCAAAAACTTGTCGTATTCGTGCTTTATGGCCGTTTTCATGAGCAATTACCTACAGTTTTGGGGTTCTATGGCCATTTACACTGACCGTAAGACCCGATACAATTTTGAGAGATATGACCAAAAACTCGCCATTTTCATGTTTTATGGCCGTTTTCATGAGCTATTGCCCATAGTTTTCAGGTTCTAGGGTGATTTACAACGACAGTAAGACCCGATACATGTTTGGGAGATATGAATAAAAACTTGTCGTATTCGCGCTTTATGGCCGTTTTCATGAGTTATTGCCCACAGTTTTGGGGTTCTAGGGTGATTTACAACGACAGTAAGACCCAATACATGTTTGGGAGATATGAACAAAAACTCGTCGTATTCGCGCTTTATGGCCGTTTTCATGAGCTACTACCCATAGTTTTGGGGTTCTAGGGCTATTTACAACGACCGTAAGACCCGATACAAGTTTGAGAGATATGACCAAAAACTCGTCGTATTCTAGTTTTATGGCCGTTTTATGAGCCATTGCCCACAGTTTTGGGGTTCTGGGGCGATTTACAACGACAGTAAGACCCGATAAAAGTTTGAGAGATATGATCAAAAACTCGTCGTTTTCGTGTTTTATGGCCGTTTTCATGAGCTATTGCTCATAGTTTTGGGGTTCTAGGTTGATTTACAACAACAGTAAGACCCGATACAAGTTTGAGAGATATGACCAAAAACTTGTCGTTTTCATGTTTTATGGCCGTTTTCATGTTTTATGGCCGTTTTCATGAGCTATTACCCATAGTTTTCAGGTTCTAGGGCGATTTACAATGACCGTAAGACCCGATACAAGTTTGAGAGATATGACCAAAAACTCGTTGTATTCGCGATGTATGGAAAATTTCATGAGCTATTGCCCACAGTTTTGGGGTTCTAGGGTGATTTACAACGACACTAAGACCCGATACATGTTTGGGAGATATGAACAAAAACTCGTTGTATTCGCGCTTTACGGCCATTTTCATGAGCTATTACCCAGAGTTTTGGGTTCTAGGGCGATTTACAATGACCGTAAGACCCGATACAAGTTTGAGAGATATGACCAAAAACTCGCCATTTTCATGTTTTATGGCCGTTTTCATGAGCTATTGCCCATAGTTTTGGGGTTCTAGGGCGATTTACAACGACCGTAAGACCCAATACATGTTTGGGAGATATGAACAAAAACTCGTCGTATTCGCGCTTTATGGCCGTTTTCATGAGCTATACCCACAGTTATGTGGTTCTAGGGCGATTTACAACGACCGTAAGACCCGATACATGTTTGAGAGATATGACCAAAAACTCGTCGAATTCGCGCTTTATGGCTGTTTTCAAGAGCTATTGCCTATAGTTTTGGGGTTCCAAGGCGATTTACAATGACCGTAAGACCCGATACATGTTTGAGAGATATGACCAAAAACTCGTCGTATTCGCGCTTTATGGTTGTTTTCAAGAGCTATTGCCTACAGTTTTCAGGTTCTAGGGTGATTTACAACGACAGTAAGACCCGATACAAGTTTGAGAGATATTACCAAAAACTCGTCGTATTCGCGCTTTATGTCCGTCTTCATGAGCTATTACCCATAGTTTTGGGGTTCCAGGGCGATTTACAATGACCGTAAGACCCAATACAAGTTTGAGAGATATGATCAAAAACTCGTCGTATTCGAGTTTTATGGCTGTTTTTATGAGCCATTGCCCACTGTTTTGGGGTTCTGGGGCGATCTACAATGACAGTAAGACCCGATAAAAGTTTGAGAGATATGGTCGAAAACTCGTAGTTTTCGTGTTTTATGGCCATTTTCATGAGCTATTGCTCATAGTTTTGGGGTTCTAGGTCGATTTACAACAATAGTAAGACCCGATACAAGTTTAGAGATATGACCAAAAACTTGTCGTTTTCATGTTTTATGGTCATTTTCATGAGCTATTACCAACAGTTTTCATTTTCGAGGGCGATTTACAATGACCGTAAGACCCGATACAAGTTTAGACATATGACCAAAAACTCGTTGTATTCGTGTTGTATGGCTGTTTTCATGAGCTATTGTCCACAGTTTTGGGGTTCTAGGGTCATTTACAACGATAGTAAGACCCAATACATGTTTGGGAGATATGAACAAAAACTCGTCGTATTCGCTCTTTATGGCCGTTTTCATGAGCTATTACCCACAGTTTTGGGGTTCTAGGGCGATTTACAACGACAATAAGACCCGATACATGTTTGAGAAATATGACCAAAAACTCGTCGTTTTCGTGTTTTATGGCCGTTTTCATGAGCTATTGCCCATAATTTTGGGGTTCTAGGGCGATTTACAACAACCGTAAGACCCGATACATCTTTCACAGATATGACCAAAAACTCGTCGTATTCGCGCTTTATGGCTGTTTTAAAGAGCTATTGCCTACAGTTTTGGGGTTCCAAGGTGATTTACAATTGCAGTAAGACCCGATACAAGTTTGAGAGATATGACCAAAAACTTGTCGTATTCGCGCTTTATGGCCGTTTTCATGACATATTACCCACAGTTTTGGGCTTTCAGGGCGATTTACAATGACCATAAGACCCGATACAAGTTTGAGAGATATGACCAAAAACTCGTCGTTTTCGTGTTTTATGGCCGTTTGCATGAGCTATTTCCCATAGTTTTGGGGTTCTAGGGCGATTTACAATGACCGTAAGACCCAATAAATGTTTGAGAGATATGACCAAAAAGTCGTCGTATTCGCGCTTTATGGCCGTTTTCAAGAGTTATTGCCTACAGTTTTGGGGTTCCAAGGCGATTTACAATGACCATAAGTCCCGATACAAGTTTGAGAGATATGACCAAAAACTTGTCGTATTCGTGCTTTATGGCTGTATTCAAGAGCTATTGCCTATAGTTTGGGGTTCTAGGGTGATTTACAACGACCGTAAGACCTAATACATGTTTGAGAGATATGACCAAAAACTCGTCGTTTTCATGTTTTATGGCCATTTTCATGAGCTATTGCCCATAGTTTTAGGGTTCTAGGGCGATATACAACGACCGTAAGACCCGATACATGTTGGAGAAATATGACCAAAAACTCATCGTATTCACGCTTTATGGTTGTTTTCAAGAGCTATTGCCTACAGTTTTGGGGTTCCAGGGCGATTTACAATGACCGTAAGACCCGATACAACTTTGAGAGATATGACCAAAAACTCGTAGTATTCGAGTTTTATGGCCGTTTTATGAGCCATTGCCCACAGTTTTGGGGTTCTGGGGCGATTTACAATGACAGTAAGACCCGATAAAAGTTTGACAGATATGATCAAAAACTCGTCGTTTTCGTGTTTTATGGCCGTTTTCATGAGCTATTGCTCTTAGTTTTGGGGTTCTAGGTCGATTTACAACAATAGTAAGACCCGATACAAGGTTGAGACATATGGCCAAAAACTTGTCGTTTTCATGAGCTATTACCCATAGTTTTCAGGTTCTAGGGTGATTTATAATGACCGTAAGACCCGATACAAGTTTGACAGATATGACCAAAAACTCGTTGTATTCGCGTTGTATGGCTATTTTCATGATCTATTGCCCACAATTTTGGGGTTCTAGGGTGATTTACAACGACACTAAGACCCGATATATGTTTGGGAGATATGAACAAAAAGTCGTCGTATTCGCGCTTTATGGCCGTTTTCATGAGCTATTGCCTACAGTTTTGGGGTTCCAAGGCGATTTACAATGACAGTAAGACTCGATACAAGTTTGAGAGATATGACCAAAAACTTGTCGTATTCGCGCTTTATGACAGTTTTCAAGAGCTATTACCAATAGTTTTGGGGTTCTAGGGCGATTTACAATGACCGTAAGACCCGATACAAGTTTGAGAGATATGACCAAAGACTCGTCGTATTCGCGCTTTATGGCTGTTTTCATGAGCTATTACCCACAGTTTTGGGTTTCTAGGGCCATTTACAATGACCATAATACCGAATACAAGTTTGAGAGATATGGCCAAAAACTCGCCGTCTTCGCGTTGTATGGCCATTTTATGAGCTATTGCCCATAATTTTGGGGTTCAAGGGCGATTTACAACCACCGTAAGACCAGATATAAGTTTGAGAGATATGAATAAAAACTTGTTGTATTCGCGCTTTATGGCCGTTCTCATGAGATATTACCCACAGTTTTGGGGTTTCAGGGCGATTTACAATGACCATAAGACCCGATAGAAGTTTGAGAGATATGACCAAAACTCGTCGTTTTTGTGTTTTTTGGCCGTTTTCATGAGCTATTGCCCTCAATTTTGGGATTCTAGGGCGATTTACAACGACAGTAAGACCCGATACATGTTTGAGAGATATGACCAAAAACTCATCGTTTTCGTGTTTTATTGTCGTTTGCATGAGCTATTGCCCATAGTTTTGGGGTTCTAGGGCGATTTACAACGATCATAAGACCCGATACATGTTTGAGAGATCTGACCAAAAACTCGTCGTATTCGCGCTTTACGGTTGTTTTCAAGAGTTATTGCCTACAGTTTTGGGGTTCCAAGGCGATTTACAATGACCGTAAGACCCGATACAAGTTTGAGAGATATGACCAAAAACTTGTCGTATTCGTGCATTATGGCTGTATTCAAGAGTTATTGCCTACAGTTTGGGGTTCTAGGGTGATTTACAATGACTGTAAGACCCGAGACCCTAGACAATGACTATAAGACCCGATACAAGTTCGAGAGATATGACCAAAAACTTGTCGTATTTGTGCTTCATGGCTGTATTCAAGAGTTATTGCCTACAGATTGGGGTTGTTGGGTGATTTACAATGACTGTAAGACCCGAGACAAGTTTCAGAGATATGACCAAAAACTCGTCGTATTCGCGCTTTATGTCCGTCTTCATGAGCTATTACCCACAGTTTTGGGGTTCTATGGCGATTGCAATGACCATAAGACCCGATACAAGTTTGAGAGATACCAAAAACTCATCGTATTCACGCTTTATGGCTGTTTTCAAGAGCTATTGCCTATAGTTTTGGGGTTCCAGGGCGATTTACAATGATCGTAAGACCCAATACAAGTTTGAGAGATATGATCAAAAACTCGTCGTATTCGAGTTTTATGGCCGTTTTCATGAGCCATTGCCCACTGTTTTGGGGTTCTGGGGCGATCTACAACGACAGTAAGACCCGATAAAAGTTTGAGAGATATGATCGAAAACTCGTCGTTTTCGTGTTTTATGACCGTTTGCATGAGCTATTGCCCATAGTTTTAGGGTTCTAGGGCGATTTACAACGACCATAAGACCCGATAAATGTTTGAGAGATATGACCAAAAACTCGTCGTATACGCGCTTTATGGCTGTTTTCAAGAGTTATTGCCTACAGTTTTGGGGTTCCAAGGCGATTTACAATGACCATAAGACCCGATAGAAGTTTGAGAGATATGATCAAAACTCATCGTTTTCATGTTTTTTGGCCGTTCTCATGAGCTATTGCCCACAATTTTGGGATTCTAGGGCGAATTACAACGACAGTAAGACCCGATACATGTTTGAGAGATATGACCAAAAACTCGTCGTTTTCATGTTTTATGGCCATTTGCGTGAGCTATTGCCCATAGTTTTGGGGTTCTAGGGCGATTTACAACGATCGTAAGACCCGATACATGTTTGAGAGATTTGACCAAAAACTCGTCGTATTCGCGCTTTATGGCCGTTTTCAAGAGTTATTCCCTACAGTTTTGGGGTTACAAGGCGATTTACAATGACCGTAAGACCCGATACAAGTTTGAGAGATATGACCAAAAACTTGTCGTATTCGAGCTTTATGGATGTATTCAAGAGTTATTGCCTACAGTTTGGGGTTCTAGGGTGATTTACAATGACTGTAAGACCCGATACAGGTTCGAGAGATATGACCAAAAACTTGTCGTATTCGTGCTTCATGGCTGTATTCAAGAGTTATTGCCTACAGAGTGGGGTTGTAGGGTGATTTACAATGACTGTAAGACCCGAGACAAGTTTGAGAGATATGACCAAAAACTCGTCGTATTCGCGCTTTATGTCCGTCTTCATGAGCTATTACCCACAGTTTTGGGGTTCTATGGCGATTGCAATGACCATAAGACCCGATACAAGTTTGAGAGATATGACCAAAAACTCATCGTTATCATGCTTTATGGCTGTTTTCAAGAGCTATTGCCTACAGTTTTGGGGTTCCAGGGAGATTTACAATGACAGTAAGACCCAATACAAGTTTGAGAGATATGATCAAAAACTCGTCGTAGTCAAGTTTATGGCCGTTTTCATGAGCCATTGCCCACTGTTTTCATAAAAGTTTGAGAGATATGATCGAAAACTCGTTGTTTTCTTGTTTTATGGCTGTTTTCATGAGCTATTGCTCATAGTTTGGGGGTTCTAGGTCGATTTACAACAACAGTAAGACCCGATACAAGTTTGAGAGATATGACCAAAAACTTGTCGTTTTCATGTTTTATGGTCGTTTTCATGAGCTATTACCCACATTTTTCAGGTTCCAGGGCGATTTGCAATGACCGTAAGACCCGATACAAGTTTAGATATATGACCAAAAACTCATTGTATTCGTGTTGTATGGCTGTTTTCATGAGCTATTGTCCACAGTTTTGGGGTTCTAGGGTGATTTACAACGATAGTAAGACCCGATACATGTTTGGGAGATATGAACAAAAACTCGTCGTATTCGCGCTTTGTGGCCGTTTTCATGAGCTATTACCCACAGTTTCGGGGTTCTAGGGCGATTTACAATGACAATAAGACCTGATACATGTTTGAGAGATATGACCAAAAACTCGTCGTTTTCGTGTTTTATGGCTGTTTTCATGAGCTATTGCCCATAGTTTTTGGGTTCTAGGGCGATTTACAACGACCGTAAGACGCGATACAAGTTTGAGAGATATGACCAAAAACTTGTCGTATTCGGGCTTTATGGCTGTATTCAAGAGTTATTACCTACAGTTTGGGGTTCTAGGGTGATTTACAATGACTGTAAGACCCGAGACCCCAGACAATGATTGTAAGACCCGATACAAGTTCAAGAGATATGACCAAAAACTTGTTGTATTCGTGCTTCATGGCTGTATTCAAGAGTTATTAAATAAAGATTGGGGTTGTAGGGTGATTTACAATGACTGTAAGACCCGAGACAAGTTTGAGAGATATGACCAAAAACTCGTCGTATTCGCGCTTTATGTCCGTCTTCATGAGCTATTACCCACAGTTTTGGGGTTCTATGGCGATTGCAATGACCATAAGACCCGATACAAGTTTGAGAGATATGACCAAAAACTCATCGTATTCACACTTTATGGCTGTTTTCAAGAGCTATTGCCTACAGTTTTGGGGTTCCAGGGCGATTTACAATGACCGTAAGACCCAATACAAGTTTGAGAGATATGATCAAAAACTCGTCGTATTCGAGTTTTATGGCCGTTTTCATGAGCCATTACCCACTGTTTTGGGGTTCTAGGGAGATCTACAACGATAGTAAGACCCGATAAAAGTTTGAGAGATATGATCGAAAACTCGTCGTTTTCGTGTTTTATGGACGTTTTCATGAGCTATTGCTCATAGATTGGGGGTTCTCGATCGATTTACAACAATAGTAAGACCCGATACAAGTTTGAGAGATATGACCAAAAACTTGTCATTTTCATGTTTTATGGTTGTTTTCATGAGCTATTACCCACAGTTTTCAGGTTCCAGGGTGATTTACAATGACCGTAACACCCAATACAAGTTTAGATATATGACCAAAAACTCGTTGTATTCGTGTTGTATGGCTGTTTTCATGAGCTATTGTCCACAGTTTTGGGGTTCTAGGGTGATTTACAACGATAGTAAGACCCGATACATGTTTGGGAGATTTGAACAAAAACTCGTCGTATTCGCGCTTTATGGCCGTTTTCATGAGCTATTACCCATAGTTTTGGGGTTTTAGGGCGATTTACAACGACAATAAGACCCGATACATGTTTGAGAGATACGACCAAAAATTCGTCGTTTTCGTGTTTTATGGCCGTTTTCATGAGCTATTGCCCATAGTTTTTGGGTTCTAGGGCGATTTACAACGACCGTAAGACCCGATACAAGTTTGAGAGATATGACCAAAAACTTGTCGTATTCGGGCTTTATGGCTGTATTCAAGAGTTATTGCCTATAGTTTGGGGTTCTAGGGTGATTTACAATGACTATAAGACCCGAGACCCGAGACAATGATTGTAAGACCCGATACAAGTTCGAGAGATATGGCCAAAAACTTGTCGTATTCGTGCTTCATGGCTGTATTCAAGAGTTATTGCCTACAGATTGGGGTTGTAGGGTGATTTACAATGACTGTAAGACCCGAGACAAGTTTGAGAGATATGACCAAAAACTCGTCGTATTCGCGCTTTATGTCCGTCTTCATGAGCTATTACCCACAGTTTTGGGGTTCTATGGCGATTGCAATGACCATAAGACCCGATACAAGTTTGAGAGATATGACCAAAAACTCATCGTATTCATGCTTTATGGCTGTTTTCAAGAGCTATTGCCTACAGTTTTGGGGTTCCAGGGAGATTTACAATGACCGTAAGACCCAATACAAGTTTGAGAGATATGATCAAAAACTCGTCGTATTCGAGTTTTATGGACGTTTTCATGAGCCATTGCCCACTGTTTTGGGGTTCTGGGCGATCTACAACGACAATAAGACCCGATAAAAGTTTGAGAGATATGATCCAAAACTCGTTGTTTTCGTGTTTTATGGCCGTTTTCATGAGCTATTGCTCATAGTTTGGGGGTTCTAGGTCGATTTACAACAATAGTAAGACCCGATACAAGTTTGAGAGATATGACCAAAAACTTGTCGTTTTCATGTTTTATGGTCGTTTTCATGAGCTATTACCCACAATTTTCAGGTTCCAGGGCGATTTGCAATGACCGTAAGAGCCGATACAAGTTTAGATATATAACCAAAAACTCATTGTATTCGTGTTGTATGGCTGTTTTCATGAGCTATTGTCCACAGTTTTGGGGTTCTAGGGTGATTTACAACGATAGTAAGACCCGATACATGTTTGGGAGATATGAACAAAAACTCGTCGTATTCGCGCTTTATGGCCGTTTTCATGAGCTATTACCCACAGTTTTGGGGTTCTAAGGCGATTTACAACGACAATAAGACCTGATACATGTTTGAGAGATATGACCAAAAACTCGTCGTTTTCGTGTTTTATGGCCGTTTTCATGAGCTATTGCCCATAGTTTTTGGGTTCTAGGGCGATTTACAACGACCGTAAGACCCGATACAAGTTTGAGAGATATGACTAAAAACTTGTCGTATTCGGGCTTTATGGCTGTATTCAAGAGTTATTGCCTACAGTTTGGGGTTCTAGGGTGATTTACAATGACTGTAAGACCCGAGACCCGAGACAATGATTGTAAGACCCGATACAAGTTCGAGAGATATGACTAAAAACTTGTCGTATTCGTGCTTCATGGCTGTATTCTAGAGTTATTGCCTACAGATTGGGGTTGTAGGGTGATTTACAATGACTGTAAGACCCGAGACAAGTTTGAGAGATATGACCAAAAACTCGTCGTATTCGCGCTTTATGTCCGTCTTCATGAGCTATTACCCACAGTTTTGGGGTTCTATGGCGATTGCAATGACCATAAGACCCGATACAAGTTTGAGAGATATGACCAAAAACTCATCGTATTCATGCTTTATGGCTGTTTTCAAGAGCTATTGCCTACAGTTTTGGGGTTCCAGGGCGATTTACAATGACCGTAAGACCCAATACAAGTTTGAGAGATACGATCAAAAACTCGTCGTATTCGAGTTTTATGGCCGTTTTCATGAGCCATTACCCACTGTTTTGGGGTTCTAGGGCGATCTACAACGACAATAAGACCCGATAAAAGTTCGAGAGATATGATCGAAAACTCGTCGTTTTCGTGTTTTATGGCCGTTTTCATGAGCTATTGCTCATAGATTTGGGGTTCTCGATCGATTTACAACAACAGTAAGACCCGATACAAGTTTGAGAGGTATGACCAAAAATTTGTCGTTTTCATGTTTTATGGTCGTTTTCATGTTTTATGGTCGTTTTCATGAGCTATTACCCACAGTTTTCAGGTTCCAGGGCGATTTAGAATGACCGTAACACCCGATACAAGTTTAGATATATGACCAAAAACTCGTTGTATTCGTGTTGTATGGCTGTTTTCATGAGCTATTGTCCAGAGTTTTCGGGTTCTAGGGTGATTTACAACGATAGTAAGACCCGATACATGTTTGGGAGATTTGAACAAAAACTCGTCGTATTCGCGCTTTATGGCCGTTTTCATGAGCCATTACCCACAGTTTTGGGGTTTTAGGGCGATTTACAACGACAGTAAGACGCGATACATGTTTGAGAGATATGACCAAAAACTCGTCGTTTTCATGTTTTATGGCCGTTTTCATGAGCTATTGCCCATAGTTTTGGGGTTCTAGGGCGATTTACAACGACCGTAAGACCCGATACATGTTTGAGAGATATGACCAAAAACTCGTCGTATTCGCGCTTTATGGCTGTTTTCAAGAGCTATTGCCTACAGTTTTGGGGTTCCAAGGCGATTTACAATGACCGTAAGACCCGATAGAAGTTTGAGAGATATGACCAAAAACTTGTCGTATTCGCGCTTTATGGTTGTTTTCAAGAGCTATTTCCTACAGTTTTGGGGTTCCAGGGCGATTTACAATGACCGTAAGACCCGATACAAGTTTGAGAGATATGACCAAAAACTCGTCGTATTCGCGCTTTATGGCCGTTTTCATGAGCTATTACCCACAGTTTTGGGTTTCTAGGGCGATTTACAATGACCATAATACCCGATACAAGTTTGAGAGATATGGCCAAAAACTCGCCGTATTCGCGTTTTATGGCGATTTTATGAGCTATTGCCCATAGTTTTGGGGTTCCAGGGCGATTTACAACGACCGTCAGTCCATATATAAGTTTGAGAGATATGAACAAAAACTCGTTGTATTCGCGCTTTATGGCCGTTCTCATGAGATATTACCCACAGTTTTGGGGTTTCAGGCGATTTACAATGACCATAAGACCCGATACAAGTTTGAGAGATATGACCAAAAACTCGTCGTTTTCGTGTTTTTTGGCCGTTTTCATGAGCTATTGCCCACAATTTTGGGATTCTAGGGCGATTTACAACGACAGTAAGACCCGATACATGTTTGAGAGATATGACCAAAAACTCGTCGTTTTCGTGTTTTATGGCCGTTTGCATGAGCTATTGCCCATAGTTTTGGGGTTCTAGGGCGATTTACAACGACCGTAAGACCCGATACATGTTTGAGAGATATGACCAAAAACTCGTCGTATTCGCGCTTTATGGCCGTTTTCAAGAGTTATTGCCTACAGTTTTGGGGTTCCAAGGCGATTTACAATGACCGTAAGTCCCGATACAAGTTTGAGAGATATGACCAAAAACTTGTCGTATTCGTGCTTTATGGCTTTATTGAAGAGCTATTGCCTACAGTTTGGGATTCTAGGGTGATTTACAATGACCGTAAGACCCGATACATGTTTGAGAGATATGACCAAAAACTCATCGTATTCGCGCTTTATGGCTGTTTTCAAGAGCTATTGCCTACAGTTTTGGGGTTCCAAGGCGATTTACAATGACAGTAAGACACGATACAAGTTTGAGAGATATGACCAAAAACTTGTCGTATTCGCGCTTTATGGCTGTTTTCAAGAGCTATTGCCTACAGTTCTGGGGTTCTAGGGCGATTTACAATGACCGTAAGACCCGATACAAGATTGAGAGATATGACCAAACTTGTAAGACCACATAAAAGTTTGAGAGATATGATCAAAACTCGTCGATTCCGTGTTTTATGGCCGATTTCATGAGCTATTGCTCATAGTTTTGGGGTTCTAGGGCGATTTACAACAACAGTAAGACCCGATACAAGTTTGAGAGATATGACCAAAAACTTGTCGTTTTCATGTTTTGTGGCCGTTTTCATGAGCTATTACTCATAGTTTTTGGGTTCCAGGGCGATTTACAATGACCGTAAGACTCGATACAAGTTTGAGAGATATGACCAAAAACTCGTCGTTTTCGTGTTTATGGCCGTTTTCATGAGCTATTGCCCATAGTTTTGGGGTTCTAGGGCGATTTACAACCACCGTAAGACCCGATACATGTTTGAGAGATATGACCAAAAACTCGTCGTATTCGCGATTTATGGACGTTTTCAAGAGCTATTGCCTACAGTTTTAGGGTTCCAAGGCGATTTACAATGACCGTAAGACTCGATACAAGTTTGAGAGATATGACCAAAAACTTTTCGTATTCGTGCTTTATGGCTGTATTCAAGAGCTATTGCCTACAGTTTTGGGTTCTAGGGTGATTTAAAATGACCGTAAGACCCGATACAAGTTTGAGAGATATGACCAAAAACTCGTCGTATTCGCTCTTTATGCCGTTTTCATGAGCTACTGCCTACAATTTTGGGGTTCCAGGGCGATTTACAATGACCGTAAGACCCGATACAAGTTTGAGAGATATGATCAAAAACTCGTCGTATTCGAGTTTTATGGACGTTTTCATGAGCCATTGCCCACTGTTTTGGGGTTCTGGGCGATCTACAACGACAATAAGACCCGATAAAAGTTTGAGAGATATGATCCAAAACTCGTTGTTTTCGTGTTTTATGGCCGTTTTCATGAGCTATTGCTCATAGTTTGGGGGTTCTAGGTCGATTTACAACAATAGTAAGACCCGATACAAGTTTGAGAGATATGACCAAAAACTTGTCGTTTTCATGTTTTATGGTCGTTTTCATGAGCTATTACCCACAATTTTCAGGTTCCAGGGCGATTTGCAATGACCGTAAGAGCCGATACAAGTTTAGATATATAACCAAAAACTCATTGTATTCGTGTTGTATGGCTGTTTTCATGAGCTATTGTCCACAGTTTTGGGGTTCTAGGGTGATTTACAACGATAGTAAGACCCGATACATGTTTGGGAGATATGAACAAAAACTCGTCGTATTCGCGCTTTATGGCCGTTTTCATGAGCTATTACCCACAGTTTTGGGGTTCTAAGGCGATTTACAACGACAATAAGACCTGATACATGTTTGAGAGATATGACCAAAAACTCGTCGTTTTCGTGTTTTATGGCCGTTTTCATGAGCTATTGCCCATAGTTTTTGGGTTCTAGGGCGATTTACAACGACCGTAAGACCCGATACAAGTTTGAGAGATATGACTAAAAACTTGTCGTATTCGGGCTTTATGGCTGTATTCAAGAGTTATTTCCTTCAGTTTGGGGTTCTAGTGTGATTTACAATGAACGTAAGACCCGAGACCAGACAATGATTGTAAGACCCGATACAAGTTTGAGAGATATGACCAAAAACTTGTCGTATTCATGCTTTATGGCTGTATTCAAGAGTTATTGCCTACAGTTTGGGGTTGTAGGGTGATTTACAATGACCGTAAGACCCGAGACAAATTTGAGATATATGACCAAAAACTCGTCGTATTCGCGCTTTCTGGCCGTTTTCATGAGCTATTCCCCACAATTTTGGGGTTCTATGGCGATTACAATGACCATAAGACCCGACACAAGTTTGAGAGATATGACCAAAAACTCATCGTATTCACGCTTTATGGCTTTTTTCAAGAGCTATTGCCTATGGTTTTGGGGTTCCAGGACGATTTACAATGACCGTAAGACCCGATACAAGTTTGAGAGATATGACCAAAAACTCTTCGTATTCGAATTTTATGGCCGTTTTCATGAGCCATTACCCACTGTTTTGGGGTTCTGGGGCGATCTACAACGACCGTAAGACCCGATAAAAGTTTGAGAGATATGATCAAAAACTCGTCGTTTTCGTGTTTTATGGCCGTTTTCATGAGCTATTGCTCATAGTTTTGGGGTTCTAGGTCGATTTACAACAACAGTAAGACCCGATACAAGTTTGAGAGATATGACCAAAAACTTGTCGTTTTCATGTTTTATGGCTGTTTTAATTTTTTATTGTCGTTTTAATGAGCTATTACCCACAGTTTTTGAGATATATGACCAAAAACTCGTTGTATTCGTGTTGTATGGCTGTTTTCATGAGCTATTGTCCAGAGTTTTCGGGTTCTAGGGTGATTTACAACGATAGTAAGACCCGATACATGTTTGGGAGATTTGAACAAAAACTCGTCGTATTCGCGCTTTATGGCCGTTTTCATGAGCCATTACCCACAGTTTTGGGGTTTTAGGGCGATTTACAACGACAGTAAGACGCGATACATGTTTGAGAGATATGACCAAAAACTCGTCGTTTTCATGTTTTATGGCCGTTTTCATGAGCTATTGCCCATAGTTTTGGGGTTCTAGGGCGATTTACAACGACCGTAAGACCCGATACATGTTTGAGAGATATGACCAAAAACTCGTCGTATTCGCGCTTTATGGCTGTTTTCAAGAGCTATTGCCTACAGTTTTGGGGTTCCAAGGAGATTTACAATGAAAGTAAGACCCGATACAAGTTTGAGAGATATGACCAAAAACTTGTCGTATTCACGCTTTATGGCTGTTTTCAAGAGCTATTGCCTACAGTTTTGGGGTCCAGGGCGATTTACAATGACCGTAAGACCCGATACAAGTTTGCGAGATATGTCCAAAAACTCGTCGTATTCGCGCTTTATGGCCGTTTTCATGAGCTATGACCCACAGTTTTGGGTTTCTAGGGCGATTTACAATGACCATAATACCCGATACAAGTTTGAGAGGTATGGCCAAAAACTCGCCGTATTCGCGTTTTATGGCCATTTTATGAGCTGTTGCAAATTGTTTTGGGGTTCCAGGGCGATTTACAATGACCATAAGACCAGATATAAGTTTGAGAGATATGAACAAAAACTCGTTGTATTCGTGCTTTATGGCCGTTTTCATGAGATATTACCCACAGTTTTGGGCTTTCAGGGCGATTTACAATGACCATAAGACCCGATACAAGTTTGAGAGATATGACCAAAAACTCGTCGTTTTCTTGTTTTTTGGCCGTTTTCATGAGCTATTGCCCACAATTTTGGGATTCTAGGGCGATTTACAACGACAGTAAGACCCGATACATGTTTGAGAGATATGACCAAAAACTTGTCGTTTTCGTGTTTTATGGCCGTTTGCATGAGCTATTGCCCATAGTTTTGGGGTTCTAGGGCGATTTACAACGACCGTAAGACCCGATAAATGTTTGAGAGATATGACCAAAAACTCGTCGTATTCGCGCTTTATGGCCGTTTTCAAGAGTTATTGCCTACAGTTTTGGGGTTCCAAGGCGATTTACAATGACCGTAAGTCCCGATACAAGTTTGAGAGATATGACCAAAAACTTGTCGTATTCGTGCTTTATGGCTGTATTCAAGAGCTATTGCCTACAGTTTGGGGTTCTAGGGTGATTTACAACGACCGTAAGACCCGATACATGTTTGAGAGATATGACCAAAACCTCATCGTATTCGCGCTTTATGGCTGTTTTCAAGAGCTATTGCCTACAGTTTTGGGGTTCCAAGGCGATTTACAATGACAGTAAGACACGATACAAGTTTGAGAGATATGACCAAAAACTTGTCGTATTCGCGCTTTATGGCTGTTTTCAAGAGCTATTGCCTACAGTTCTGGGGTTCTAGGGCGATTTACAATGACCGTAAGACCCGATACAAGATTGAGAGATATGACCAAACTTGTAAGACCACATAAAAGTTTGAGAGATATGATCAAAACTCGTCGATTCCGTGTTTTATGGCCGATTTCATGAGCTATTGCTCATAGTTTTGGGGTTCTAGGGCGATTTACAACAACAGTAAGACCCGATACAAGTTTGAGAGATATGACCAAAAACTTGTCGTTTTCATGTTTTGTGGCCGTTTTCATGAGCTATTACCCACAGTTTTTGGGTTCTAGGGCGATTTACAATGACCGTAAGACTCGATACAAGTTTGAGAGATATGACCAAAAACTCGTCGTTTTCGTGTTTATGGCCGTTTTCATGAGCTATTGCCCATAGTTTTGGGGTTCTAGGGCGATTTACAACCACCGTAAGACCCGATACATGTTTGAGAGATATGACCAAAAACTCGCCGTATTCGCGCTTTATGGCCGTTTTCAAGAGCTATTGCCTACAGTTTTAGGGTTCCAAGGCGATTTACAATGACCATAAGACTCGATACAAGTTTGAGAGATATGACCAAAAACATGTCGTATTCGTGCTTTATGGTTGTATTCAAGAGCTATTGCCTACAGTTTTGGGTTCTAGGGTGCTTTAAAATGACCGTAAGACCCGATACAAGTTTGAGAGATATGACCAAAAACTCGTCGTATTCGCTCTTTATGCCGTTTTCATGAGCTATTGCCCACAGTTTTAGGGTTCTATGGCGATTACAATGACCATAAGACCCGATACAAGTTGAGAGATTTGACCAAAAACTCATCGTATTCACGCTTTATGGCAGTTTTCAAGAGCTATTGCCTACAGTTTTGGGGTTCCAAGGCGATTTATAATGACCGTAAGACCCGATACAAGTTTGAGAGATATGACCAAAAACTTGTCGTATTCGTGCTTTATGGCTGTATTCAAGAGCTATTGCCTACGGTTTTGGGTTCTAGGGTGATTTACAATGACCGTAAGACCTGATACAAGTTTGAGAGATATGACCAAAAACTCGTCGCAGTCACGCTTTATGGCAGTTTTCAAGAGCTATTGCCTACAATTTTGGGGTTCCAGGGCGATTTACAATGACCGTAAGACCCGATACAAGTTTGAGAGATATGACCAAAAACTCATCGTATTCACGCTTTATGGCAGTTTTCAAGAGCTATTGCCTACAGTTTTGGGGTTCCAGGGCGATTTACAATGACCGTAAGACCCGATACAAGTTTGAGAGATATGACCAAAAACTCGTCGTATTCGAGTTTTATGGCCGTTTTCATGAGCCATTGCCCACTGTTTTGGGGTTCTGGGGCGATCTACAATGATAGTACGACCCGATAAAAGTTTGGGAGATATGATCGAAAACTCGTCGTTTTCGTGTTTTATGGCCGTTTTCATGAGCTATTGCTCATAGTTTTGGGGTTCTAGGTCGATTTACAACAACAGTAAGACCCGATACAAGTTTGAGAGATATGACCAAAAACTTGTCGTTTTCATGTTTTAAGGTCGTTTTCATGAGCTATTTCCCATTGTTTTCAACCTTCTAGGGCGATTTACAACGACAATAAGACTCGATACATGTTTGAGAGATATGACCAAAAACTCGTCGTTTTCATGTTTTATGGCCGTTTTCATGAGCTATTGCCCATAGTTTTGGGGTTCTAGGGCGATTTACAACGACCGTAAGACCCGATACATGTTTGAGAGATATGACCAAAAACTCGTCGTATTCGCGCTTTATGGCTGTTTTCAAGAGCTATTGCCTACAGTTTTGGGGTTCCAAGGCGATATACAATGACAGTAAGACTCGATACAAGTTTGAGAGATATGACCAAAAACTAGTCGTATTCGCGCTTTATGGCCGTTTTCAAGAGCTATTGCCTATAGTTTTGGGGTTCCAGGGCGATTTACAATGACCGTAAGACCCGATACAAGTTTGCGAGATATGACTACAAACTCTTCGTATTCGCGCTTTATGGCCGTTTTCATGAGATATTACCCACAGTTTTGGGTTTCTAAGGCGATTTACAATGACCATAATACCCGATACAAGTTTGAGAGATATGGCCAAAAACTCGTCGTATTCGCGTTTTATGGCCATTTTATGAGCTATTGCCCATAGTTTTGGGGTTCCAGGGCGATTTACAATGACTGTAAGAGCTATTGCCTACAGTTTGGGGTTCTAGGGTGATTTACAATGACTGTAAGACCCGAGACAAATTTGAGAGATATGACCAAAAACTCGACGTATTCGCGCTTTATGGCCGTTTTCATTAGCTATTACCCACAGTTTTGGGGTTCTATGGCGATTACAATGACCATAAGACCCGATACAAGTTTGAAAGATATGACCAAAAACTCATCATATCCACGCTTTTTGGCTATTTTCAAGAGCTATTGCCTACAGTTTTGGGGTTCCAGGGCGATTTACAATGACTGTAAGACCCGATACAAGTTTGAGAGATATGACCAAAAGCTCGTCGTATTCGAGTTTTATGTCTGTTTTCATGAGCCATTGCGCACAGTTTTGGGGTTCTGTGGCGATTTACAGTGATAGTAAGACCCCATAAAAGTTTGAGAGATATGATCAAAACTCGTCTTTTTCGTGTTTTATGGCCGATTTCATGAGCTATTGCTCATAGTTCTGGGGTTCTAGGGCGATTTACAACAAAAGTAAGACCCGATACAAGTTTGAGAGATATGACCAAAAACTTGTCGTTTTCATGTTTTGTGGCCGTTTTCATGAGCTATTACCAACAGTTTTCGGGTTCCAGGGCGATTTACAATGATCGTAAGACTCGATACAAGTTTGAGAGATATGACCAAAAACTCGTTGTATTCGCGTTGTTTGGCAATTTTCATGAGCTATTGCCCACAGTTTTGGGGTTCTAGGACGATTTACAATGACAGTAAGACCCGATACATGTTCGAGAGATATGAAAAAACTCGTCGTATTCGCGCTTTATGGTCGTTTTCATGAGCTATTACCGACAGTTTTGGGTTTCTAGGGCGATTTACAATGACCATAATACCTGATAAAAGTTTGAGAGATATGGCCAAAAACTCGCCGTATACGCGTTTCAAGGCCATTTTATGAGCTATTGCCCATAGTTTTGGGGTTCCAGGGCGATTTACAATGACCGTAAGACCAGATATAAGTTTGAGAGATATGACCAAAAACTCGTTGTATTCGCGCTTTATGGCCGTTCTCATGAGCTATTACCCACAGTTTTGGGGTTTCAGGGTGATTTACAATGACCATAAGACCCGATACAAGTTTGAGAGATATGACGAAAAACTCGTCGTTTTCGTGTTTTTTGGCCGTTTTCATGAGCTATTGCCCACAATTTTGGGATTCTAGGGCGATTTACAACGACAGTAAGACCCGATACATGTTTGAGAGATATGACCAAAAACTCGTCGTTTTCGTGTTTTATGGCCGTTTTCATGAGCTATTGCCCATAGTTTTGGGGTTCTAGGGCGATTTACAACGACCGTAAGACCCGATACATGTTTGAGAGATATGACCAAAAACTCGTCGTATTCGCGCTTTATGGCCGTTTTCAAGAGCTATTGCCTACAGTTTTGGGGTTCCAAGGCGATTTACAATGACCGTAAGACCCGATACAAGTTTGAGAGATATGACCAAAAACTTGTCGTATTCGTGCTTTATGGCTGTATTCAAGAGCTATTGCCTACAGTTTTGGGTTCTAGGGTGATTTACAATGACCGTAAGACCCGATACAAGTTTGAGAGATATGACCAAAAACTCGTCGTATTCGCGCTTTATGGCCGTTTTCATGAGCTATTGCCCACAGTTTTGGGGTTCTATGGCGATTACAATGACCGTAAGACCCGATACAAGTTGAGAGATATGACCAAAAACTCATCGTATTCATGCTTTATGGCAGTTTTCAAGAGCTATTGCCTACAGGTTTGGGGTTCTAGGGCGATTTACAATGACCGTAAGACCCGATACAAGTTTGAGAGATATGACCAAAAACTCGTCGTTTTCGTGTTTTATGGCCGTTTTCATGAGCTATTGCCCATAGTTTTGGGGTTCTAGGGCGATTTACAACGACCGTAAGACCCGATACATGTTTGAGAGATATGACCAAAAACTCGTGATATTCGCGCTTTATGGCCGTTTTCAAGAGCTATTGCCTACAGTTTGGGGGTTCTAATGCGATTTATAATGACCGTAAGACCCGATACAAGTTTGAGAGATATGACCAAAAACTGGTCGTATGCATGCTTTATGGCTGTTTTCAAGAGCTTTAGCCTACGGTTTTGGGTTCTAGGGTGATTGACAATGACCGTAAGACCTGATACAAGTTTGAGAGATATGACCAAAAACTCGTCGTATTCGCGCTTTATGGCCGTTTTCATGAGCTATTGCCCACAGTTTTGGGGTTCTATGGCGATTACAATGACCGTAAGACCCGATACAAGTTTGAGAGATATGACCAAAAACTCATCGTATTCACGCTTTATGGCTGTTTTCAAGAGCTTTTGCCTACAATTTTGGGGTTCCAGGGCGATTTACAATGACCGTAAGACCCGATACAAGTTTGAGAGATATGACCAAAAACTCGTCGTATTCGAGTTTTATGGCCGTTTTCATGAGCCATTGCCCACTGTTTTGGGGTTCTGGGGCGATCTACAACGACAGTAAGACCCGATAAAAGTTTGAGAGATATGATCGAAAACTCGTCGTTTTCGTGTTTTATGGCCGTTTTCATGAGCTATTGCTCATAGTTTTGGGGTTTAGGGCGATTTACAACAACAGTAAGACCCGATACAAGTTTGACAGATATGACCAAAAACTTGTCTTTTCATGTTTTATGGCTGTTTTCATGAGCTATTACCCACAGTTTTCGGGTTCCAGGGCGATTTGGAATGACCATAAGACCCGATACAAGTTTAGATATATGACCAAAAACTCGTTGTATTCATGTTGTATGGTTGTTTTCATGAGTTATTATCCACGGTTTTGGGGTTCTAGGGTGATTTACAACGACAGTAAGACCCGATACATGTTTGGGAGATATGAACAAAAACTCGTCGTATTCGCGCTTTATGGCCGTTTTCATGAGCTATTACCCACAGTTTTGGGGTTCTAGGGCGATTTACAACGACAATAAGACCTGATACATGTTTGAGAGATATGACCAAAAACTCGTCGTTTTCGTGTTTTATGGCCGTTTTCATGAGCTATTACCCATAGTTTTGGGGTTCTAGGGCGATTTACAACGACCGTAAGACCCGATACATATTTGAGAGATATGACCAAAAACTCGTCGGATTCGCGCTTTATGGCTGTTTTCAAGAGCTATTGCCTACAGTTTTGGGGTTCCAGGGCGATTTACAATGACAGTAAGACCCAATACAAGTTTGAGAGATATGACCAAAAACTTGTCGTATTCGCGCTTTATGGTTGTTTTCAAGAGCTATTGCCTACAGTTTTGGGGTTCCAGGGCGATTTACAATGACCGTAAGACCCGATACAAGTTTGCGAGATATGACCAAAAACTCGTCGTATTCTCGCTTTATGGCCGTTTTCATGAGCTATTACCCACAGTTTTCGGTTTCTAGGGCGATTTATAATGACCATAATACCCGATACAAGTTTGAGAGATATGTCCAAAAACTCGCCGTATTCGCGTTTTATGGCCATTTTATGAGCTATTGCCCATAGTTTTGGGGTTCCAGGGCGATTTACAATGACCGTAAGACCAGATATAAGTTTGAGAGATATGAACAAAAACTCGTTGTATTCGCGCTTTATGGCCGTTTTCATGAGATATTACCCACAGTTTTGGGCTTTCAGGGCGATTTAAAATGACCATAAGACCCGATACAAGTTTGAGAGATATGACCAAAAACTCGTCGTTTTCGTGTTTTTGGCCGTTTGCATGAGCTATTGGCCACAATTTTGGGATTCTAGGGCGATTTACAACGACAGTAAGACCCGATACATGTTTGAGAGATATGACCAAAAACTCGTCGTATTCGCGCTTTATGGCCGTTTTCATGAGCTATTGCCCATAGTTTTGGGGTTCTATGGGGATTACAATGACCGTAAGACCCGATACAAGTTGAGAGATATGACCAAAAACTCATCGTATTCATGCTTTATGGCAGTTTTCAAGAGCTATTGCCTACAGTTTTGGGGTTCTAGGGCGATTTACAATGACCGTTAGACCCGATACAAGTTTGAGAGATTTGACCAAAAACTCGTCGTTTTCATGTTTTATGGCCGTTTTCATGAGCTATTGCCCATAGTTTTGGGGTTCTAGGGCGATTTACAACGACCGTAAGACCCGATACATGTTTGAGAGAAATGACCAAAAACTCGTCGTATTCGCGCTTTATGGCCGTTTTCAACAGCTATTGCCTACAGTTTTGGGGTTCCAAGGCGATTTATAATGACCGTAAGACCCGATACAAGTTTGAGAGATATGACCAAAAACTTGTCGTATTCGTGCTTTATGGCTGTATTCAAGAGCTATTGCCTATTGTTTTGGGTTCTAGGGTGATTTACAATGACCGTAAGACCTGATACAAGTTTGAGAGATATGACCAAAAACTCGTCGTATTCGCGTTTTATGGCCGTTTTCATGAGCTATTGCCCACAGTTTTGGGGTTCTATGGCGATTACAATGACCGTAAGACCCGATACAAGTTTGAGAGATATGACCAAAAACTCATCGTATTCCTGCTTTATGGGAGTTTCCAAGAGCGACTGCCTACAATTTTGGGGTTCCAGGGCGATTTACAATGACCGTAAGACCCGATACAAGTTTGAGAGATATGACCAAAAACTCGTCGTATTCGAGTTTTATGGCCATTTTCATGAGCCATTGCCCACTGTTTTTGGGGTTCTGGGGCGATCTACAACGACAATAAGACCCGATAAAAGTTTGAGAGATATGATCGAAAACTCGTTGTTTTCGTGTTTTATGGCCGTTTTCATGAGCTATTGCTCATAGTTTTGGGGTTCTAGGTCGATTTACAACAACATTAAGACTCGATACAAGTTTGAGAGATATGACCAAAAACTTGTCGTTTTCATGTTTTATGGTCGTTTTCATGAGCTATTACCCACAGTTTTCAGGGTCCAGGGCGATTTACAATGACCGTAAGACCCGATACAAGTTTAGATATATGACCAAAAACTCGTTGTATTCGTGTTGTATGGTTGTTTTCATGAGCTATTGTCCACAATTTTGGGGTTCTAGGGTGATTTACAATGACAGTAAGACCCGATACATGTTTGGGAGATATGAACAAAAACTCGTCGTATTCGCGCTTTATAGCCGTTTTCATGAGCTATTACCCACAGTTTTGGCGTTCTAGGGTGATTTATGACGACAATAAGACCTGATATATGTTTGAGAGATATGATAAAAACTCGTCGTTTTCGTGTTTTATGGCCGTTTTCATGAGCTATTACCCATAGTTTTGGGGTTCTAGGGCGATTTACAACAACCGTAAGACCCGATACATGTTTGAGAGATATGACCAAAAACTCGTCGGATTCACGCTTTATGGCTGTTTTCAAGAGCTATTGCCTACAGTTTTGGGGTTTCAAGGCGATTTACAATGACAGTAAGACCCGATACAAGTTTGAGAGATATGACCAAAAACTTGTCGTATTCGCGCTTTATGGCTGTTTTCAAGAGCTATTGCCTACAGTTTTGGGGTTCCAGGGCGATTTACAATGACCGTAAGACCCGATACAAGTTTGCGAGATATGACCAAAAACTCGTTGTATTCGCGCTTTATGGCCGTTTTCATGACCTATTACCCACAGTTTTCGGTTTCTAGGGCGATTTACAATGACCATAATACCCGATACAAGTTTGAGAGATATGTCCAAAAACTCGCCGTATTCGCGTTTTATGGCCATTTTATGAGCTATTGCCCATAGTTTTGGGGTTCTAGGGCGATTTACAATGACCGTAAGACCCGATACATGTTTGAGAGATATGGACAAAAACTTCGTTGTATTCGCTTTATGGCCGTTTTCATGAGATATTACCCACAGTTTTGGGCTTTCAGGGCGATTTAAAATGACCATAAGACCCGATACAAGTTTGAGAGATATGACCAAAAACTCGTCGTTTTCGTGTTTTTGGCCGTTTGCATGAGCTATTGGCCACAATTTCGAGATTCTAGGGCGATTTACAACGACAGTAAGACCCGATACATGTTTGAGAGATATGACCAAAAACGCGTCGTATTCGTGTTTTATGGCCGTTTTATGAGCCATTGCCCACAGTTTTGGGGTTCTGGGATGATTTACAACGACAATAAGACCCGATACATGTTTGAGAGATATGACCAAAAACTCGCCGTATTCGCGTTTTATGGCCATTTTATGAGCTATTGCTCATAGTTTTGGGGTTCTAGGGCGATTTACAATGACCGTTAGACCCTATACAAGTTTGAGAGATATGACCAAAAACTCGTCGTTTTCGTGTTTTATGGCCATTTTCATGAGCTATTGCCCATAGTTTTGGGGTTCTAGGGCGATTTACAACGACCGTAAGACCCGATACATGTTTGAGAGATATGACCAAAAACTCGTCGTATTCGCGCTTTATGGCTGTTTTCATGAGCTATTACCCACAGTTTTGGGTTTCTAGGGCGATTTACAGTGACCGTAAGACCTGATACAAGTTTGAGAGATATGACGAAAAACTTGTCGTATTTGTGCTTTATGGCTGTATTCAAGAGCTATTGCCTATTGTTTTGGGTTCTAGGGTGATTTACAATGACCGTAAGACCTGATACAAGTTTGAGAGATATGACCAAAAACTCGTCGTATTCGCGTTTTATGGCTGTTTTCATGAGCTATTGCCCACAGTTTTGGGGTTCTATGGCGATTACAATGACCGTAAGACCCGATACAAGTTTGAGAGATATGACCAAAAACTCATCGTATTCCCGCTTTATGGGAGTTTTCAAGAGCTACTGCCTACAATTTTGGGGTTCCAGGGCGATTTACAATGACCGTAAGACCCGATACAAGTTTGAGAGATATGACCAAAAACTCGTCGTATTCGAGTTTTATGGCCATTTTCATGAGCCATTGCCCACTGTTTTTGGGGTTCTGGGGCGATCTACAACGACAATATGACCCGATAAAAGTTTGAGAGATATGATCGAAAACTCGTCGTTTTCGTGTTTTATGGCCGTTTTCATGAGCTATTGCTCATAGTTTTGGGGTTCTAGGTCGATTTACAACAACAGTAAGACCCGATACAAGTTTGAGAGATATGACCAAAAACTTGTCGTTTTCATGTTTTATGGTCGTTTTCATGAGCTATTACCCACAGTTTTCAGGTTCCAGGGCGATTTACAATGACCGTAAGACCCGATACAAGTTTAGATATATGACCAAAAACTTGTTGTATTCCTGTTGTATGGTTGTTTTCATGAGCCAGTGTCCACAATTTTGGGGTTCTAGGGTGATTTACAATGACAGTAAGACCCGATACATGTTTGGGAGATATGAACAAAAACTCGTCGTATTCGCGCTTTATGGCCGTTTTCATGAGCTATTACCCACAGTTTTGGGGTTCTAGGGCGATTTACAACGACAGTAAGACCCGATACATGTTTGAGAGATATGACCAAAAACTCGTCGTTTTCGTGTTTTATGGCCGTTTTCATGAGCTATTGCCCATAGTTTTGGGGTTCTAGGGCGATTTACAACGACCGTAAGACCCGATACATGTTTGAGAGATATGACCAAAAACTCGTCGGATTCATGCTTTATGGCTGTTTTCAAGAGCTATTGCCTACAGTTTTGGGGTTCCAAGGCGATTTACAATGACAGTAAGACCCGATACAAGTTTGAGAGATATGACCAAAAACTTGTCGTATTCGCGCTTTATGGCTGTTTTCAAGAGCTATTGCCTACAGTTTTGGGGTTCCAGGGCGATTTACAATGACCGTAAGACCCGATACAAGTTTGAGAGATATGACCAAAAACTCGTCGTATTCGCGCTTTATGGCCGTTTTCATGAGCTATTACCCACAGTTTTGGGTTTCTAGGGCGATTTACAATGACCATAATACCCGATACAAGTTTGAGAGATATGTCCAAAAACTCGCCGTATTCGCGTTTTATGGCCATTTTATGAGCTATTGCCCATAGTTATTGGGGTTCTAGGGCGATTTACAATGACCGTAAGACCAGATATAAGTTTGAGAGATATGAACAAAAACTCGTTGTATTCGCGCTTTATGGCCGTTTTCATGAGATATTACCCACAGTTTTGGGCTTTCAGGGCGATTTAAAATGACCATAAGACCCGATACAAGTTTGAGAGATATGACCAAAAACTCGTCGTTTTCGTGTTTTTGGCCGTTTTCATGAGCTATTGCCCACAATTTTGGGATTCTAGGGCGATTTACAACGACAGTAAGACCCGATACATGTTTGAGAGATATGACCAAAAACTCGTCGTTTTCGTGTTTTATGGCCGTTTGCATGAGCTATTGCCCATAGTTTTGGGGTTCTAGGGCGATTTACAACGACCATAAGACCCGATAAATGTTTGAGAGATATGACCAAAATCTCGTCGTATTCGCGCTTTATAGCCGTTTTCAAGAGCTATTGCCTACAGTTTTGGGGTTCTAGGGCGATTTACAATGACCGTTAGACCCGATACAAGTTTGAGAGATATGACCAAAAACTCGTCGTTTTCGTGTTTTATGGCCGTTTTCATGAGCTATTGCCCATAGTTTTGGGGTTCTAGGGCGATTTACAACGACCGTAAGACCCGATACATGTTTGAGAGAAATGACCAAAAACTCGTCGTATTCGCGCTTTATGGCCGTTTTCAACAGCTATTGCCTACAGTTTTGGGGTTCCAAGGCGATTTATAATGACTGTAAGACCCGATACAAGTTTGAGAGATATGACCAAAAACTTGTCGTATTCGTGCTTTATGGCTGTATTCAAGAGCTATTGCCTACAGTTTTGGGTTCTAGGGTGATTTACAATGACCGTAAGACCCGATACAAGTTTGAGAGATATGACCAAAAACTCGTCGTATTCGCGCTTTATGGCCGTTTTCATGAGCTATTGCCCACAGTTTTGGGGTTCTATGGCGATTACAATGACCGTAAGACCCGATACAAGTTTGAGAGATATGACCAAAAACTCATCGTATTCCTGCTTTATGGCAGTTTTCAAGAGCTACTGCCTACAATTTTGGGGTTCCAGGGCGATTTACAATGACCGTAAGACCCGATACAAGTTTGAGAGATATAACCAAAAACTCGTCGTATTCGCGCTTTATGGCTGTTTTCAAGAGCTATTGCCTACAGTTTTGGGGTTCGAAGGCGATTTACAATGACCGTAGGACCAGATATAAGTTTAAGAGATATGACCAAAAAATCGTTGTATTCGCGCTTTATGGCCGTTCTCATGAGCTATTGTCCACAGTTTTGGGGTTCTAGGGTGATTTACAATGACCGTAAGACCCGATACATGTTTGGGAGATATGAACAAAAACTCGTCGTATTCGCGCTTTATGGCCGTTTTCATGAACTATTGCCCAGGATTTTGGGGTTCTAGGGAGATTAACAACGACATTAAGACCTGATACATGTTTGAGAGATATGACCAAAAACTCGTCGTTTTCGTGTTTTATGGCCGTTTTCATGAGCTATTGCCCATAGTTTTGGGGTTCTAGCGCGATTTACAACGACCGTAAGACCCGATACATGTTTGAGAGATATGACCAAAAACTCGTCGGATTCGCGCTTTATGGCTGTTTTCATGAGCTATTGCCTACAGTTTTGGGTTTTCAAGGAAATTAAAAATTACCGTAAGACACGATACAAATTTGAGATATGACCAAAAACTTGTCGTATTCGTGCTTTATGGCTGTATTCAAGAGCTATTGCCTACAGTTTTGGGTTCTAGGGTGATTTACAATGATCGTAAGACCCGATACAAGTTTGAGAGATATGACCAAAAACTCGTCGTATTCGCGCTTTATGGCCGTTTTCATGAGCTATTGCCCACAGTTTTGGGGTTCTATGGTGATCACAATGACCGTAAGACCCGATACAAGTTTGACATATATGACCAAAAACTTGTCGTATTCGCGCTTTATGGCTGTTTTCAAGAGTTATTGCCTACAGCTTTGGGGTTCCAAGGCGATTTACAATGACCGTAAGACCCGATACAAGTTTAAGAGATATGACCAAAAACTCGTCGCATTCGCATTGTATGGCCATTTTCATGAGCTATTGCCCACAGTTTTGGGATTTTAGGGCGATTTACAATGACAGTAAGACCCGATACAAGTTTGAGAGATATGACCAAAAACTCGTCGTATTTGCGCTTTATGGCTGTTTTCATGAGCTATTACCCACAGTTTTGGGTTTCTAGGGCGATTTACAATGACCATAATACCCGATACAAGTTTGAGAGATATGGCCAAAAACTCGCCGTATTCGCGTTTTATGGCCATTTTATGAGCTATTGCCCATAGTTTTGGGGTTCCAGGGCGATTTACAATGACCGTAGATATGACCAAAAACTCGTTGTATTCGTGCTTTATGGCCGTTCTCATGAGCTATTACCCACAGTTTTGGGGTTTCAGGGTGATTTACAATGACCATAAGACCCGATACAAGTTTGGGAGATATGACGAAAACCTCGTCGTTTTCGTGTTTTTTGGCCGTTTTCATGAGCTATTGCCCACAATTTTGGGATTCTAGGGCGATTTACAACGACAGTAAGACCCGATACATGTTTGAGAGATATGACCAAAAACTCGTCGTTTTCGTGTTTTATGGCCGTTTTCATGAGCTATTGCCCATAGTTTTGGGGTTCTAGGGCGATTTACAACGACCATAAGACCCGATACATGTTTGAGAGATATGACCAAAAACTCGTCGTATTCGCGCTTTATGGCCGTTTTCAAGAGCTATTGCCTACAGTTTTGGGGTTCCAAGGCGATTTACAATGACCGTAAGACCCGATACAAGTTTGAGAGATATGACCAAAAACTTGTCGTATTCGTGCTTTATGGCTGTATTCAAGAGCTATTGCCTACAGTTTTGGGTTCTAGGGTGATTTACAATGACCGTAAGACCCGATACAAGTTTGAGAGATATGACCAAAAACTCATCGTATTCGTGCTTTATGGCCGTTTTCATGAGCTATTGCCCATAGTTTTGGGGTTCTATGGCGATTACAATGACCGTAAGACCCGATACAAGTTTGAGAGATATGACCAAAAACTCATCGTATTCACGCTTTATGGCTGTTTTCAAGAGCTATTGCCTACAGTTTTGGGGTTCCAGGGCGATTTACAATGACCGTAAGACCCGATACAAGTTTGAGAGATATGACCAAAAACTCGTCGTTTTTATGGCCGTTTTCATGAGCTATTGCCCATAGTTTTGGGGTTGTAGGCGATTTACAACAACCGTAAGACCTGATACATGTTTGAGAGAAATGACCAAAAACTCGTCGTATTCGCGCTTTATAGCCGTTATCAAGAGCTATTGCCTACAGTTTTAGGGTTCCAAGACGATTTATAATGACCGTAAGACCCGATACAAGTTTGAGAGATATGACCAAAAACTTGTCGTATTCGTGCTTTATGGCTGTATTCAAGAGCTATTGGCTATGGTTTTGGGTTCTAGGGTGATTTACAATGACCGTAGGACCTGATACAAGTTTGAGAGATATGACCAAAAACTCGTCGTATTCGCGCTTTATAGCCGTTTTCATGAGCTATTGCCAACAGTTTTGGGATTCTATGGCGATTACAATGACCGTAAGTCCGATACAAGTTTGAGAGATATGACCAAAAACTCATCGTATTCATGCTTTATGCTAGTTTTGAAGAGCTATTGCCTATAGTTTTGGGGTTCCAGGGCGATTTACAATGACCGTAAGACCCGATACAAGTTTGAGAGATATGACCAAAAATTCGTCGTATTCGAGTTTTATGGCCGTTTTCATGAGCCATTGCCCACTGTTTTGGGGTTCTGGGGCGATCTACAACGACAGTAAGACCCGATAAAATTTTGAGATATGACCAAAAACTCGTCGTTTTCGTGTTTTATGGCCGTTTTCATGAGCTATTGCTCATAGTTTTGGGGTTCTAGGTCGATTTACAACACCAGTAAGACCCGATACAAGTTTGAGAGATATGTCCAAAAACTCGCCGTATTCGCGTTTTATGGCCATTTTATGAGCTATTGCCCATAGTTATTGGGGTTCTAGGGCGATTTACAATGACCGTAAGACCAGATATAAGTTTGAGAGATATGAACAAAAACTCGTTGTATTCGCGCTTTATGGCGTTTTCATGAGATATTACCCAGTTTGGGTTCTAGGCGATTTAAAATGACCATAAGACCCGATACAAGTTTGAGAGATATGACCAAAAACTCGTCGTTTTCGTGTTTTTGGCCGTTTGCATGAGCTATTGGCCACAATTTTGGGATTCTAGGGCGATTTACAACGATGAACCGATACATGTTTGAGAGATATGACCAAAAACTTCGTCGTTTCGTGTTTTATGGCGTTTGCATGAGCTATTGCCCATAGTTTTGGGGTTCTAGGCGATTTACGACCATAAGACCCGATAAATGTTTGAGAGATATGACCAAAATCTCGTCGTATTATTCGCTTTATGGCCGTTTTCAAGAGCTATTGCTCTGATTTTGGGGTTCTAGGCGATTTACAATGACCGTTAGACCGATACAAGTTTGAGAGATATGACCAAAAACTTCGTCGTTTTATGGCGTTTCATGAGCTATTGCCCATAGTTTTGGGGTTCTAGGCGATTTACAATGACCGTAAGACCCGATACATGTTTGAGATATGACCAAAAACTTCGTCGTATTCGCTTTATGGCCGTTTTCAACAGCTATTTCCTACAGTTTTGGGGTTCCAATGCGATTTATAATGACTGTAAGACCCGATACAAGTTTGAGAGATATGACCAAAATCTGGTCGTAATCGAGCTTTATGGCTGTAATCAAGAGCTATTGCCTATTGTTTTGGGTTCTAGGGTGATTTACAATGTAGTAAGACGATACATGTTTGAGAGATATGAACAAAAACTCGTCGTATTCGCTTTTTATTGCCGTTTTCATGAGCTATTGCCAACAGTTTTGGGGTTGCATGGCGATTACAATGACCGTAAAACCCGATACAAGTTTGAGAGATATGACCAAAAACTCATCGTATTCCTGCTTTATGGCAGTTTTCAAGAGCTACTGCCTACAATTTTGGGGTTCCAGGGCGATTTACAATGACCGTAAGACCCGATACAAGTTTGAGAGATATAACCAAAAACTCGTCGTATTCGCGCTTTATGGCTGTTTTCAAGAGCTATTGCCTACAGTTTTGGGGTTCGAAGGCGATTTACAATGACCGTAGGACCAGATATAAGTTTAAGAGATATGACCAAAAAATCGTTGTATTCGCGCTTTATGGCCGTTCTCATGAGCTATTGTCCACAGTTTTGGGGTTCTAGGGTGATTTACAATGACCGTAAGACCCGATACATGTTTGGGAGATATGAACAAAAACTCGTCGTATTCGCGCTTTATGGCCGTTTTCATGAGCTATTACCCACAGTTTTGGGGTTCTAGGGCGATTTACAACGACAATAAGACCTGATACATGTTTGAGAGATATGACCAAAAACTCATCGTTTTCGTGTTTTATGGCCGTTTTCATGAGCTATTGCCCATAGTTTTGGGGTTCTAGCGCGATTTACAACGACCGTAAGACCCGATACATGTTTGAGAGATATGACCAAAAACTCGTCGGATTCGCGCTTTATGGCTGTTTTCATGAGCTATTGCCTACAGTTTTGGGATTTCAAGGCAATTTACAATGACCGTAAGACCCGATACAAATTTCAGAGATATGACCAAAAACTTGTCGTATTCGTGCTTTATGGCTGTATTCAAGAGCTATTGCCTACAGTTTTGGGTTCTAGGGTGATTTACAATGATCGTAAGACCCGATACAAGTTTGAGAGATATGACCAAAAACTCGTCGTATTCGCGCTTTATGGCCGTTTTCATGAGCTATTGCCCACAGTTTTGGGGTTCTATGGTGATCACAATGACCGTAAGACCCAATACAAGTTTGAGAGATATGACCAAAAACTTGTCGTATTCACGCTTTATGGCAGTTTTCAAGAGGTATTGCCTACAGTTTTGGGGTTCCAAGGCGATTTACAATCACCGTAAGACCCGATACAAGTTTGAGAGATATGACCAAAAACTCGTCGTATTCGCATTGTATGGCCATTTTCATGAGCTATTGCCCACAGTTTTGGGATTTTAGGGCGATTTACAATGACAGTAAGACCCGATACATGTTCGAGAGATATGAACAAAAACTCGTCGTATTCGTGCTTTATGGCTGTTTTCATGAGCTATTACCCACAGTTTTGGGTTTCTAGGGCGATTTACAATGACCATAATACCCGATACAAGTTTGAGAGATATGGCCAAAAACTCGCCGTATTCGCGTTTTATGGCCTTTTTATGAGCTATTGCCCATAGTTATTGGGGTTCCAGGGCGATTTACAATGACCGTAAGACCAGATATAAGTTTGAGAGATATGACCAAAAACTCGTTGTATTCGGGCTTTATGGCTGTTCTCATGAGCTATTACCCACAGTTTTGGGGTTTCAGGGTGATTTACAATGACCATAAGACCCGATACAAGTTTGAGAGATATGATGAAAAACTCGTCGTTTTCGAGTTTTTGGCCGTTTTCATGGGCTATTGCCCACAATTTTGGGATTCTAGGGCGATTTACAATGACAGTAAGACCCGATACAAGTTTGAGAGATATGACCAAAAACTCGTCGTTTTCGTATTTTATGGCCATTTTCATGAGCTATTGCCCATAGTTTTGGGGTTCTAGGGCGATTTACAACGACCATAAGACCCGATACATGTTTGAGAGATATGACCAAAAACACGTCGTATTCGCGCTTTATGGCCGTTTTCAAGAGTTATTGCCTATAGTTTTGGGGTTCCAAGGCGATTTACAATGACCGTAAGACTCGATACAAGTTTGAGAGATATGACCAAAAACTTGTTGTATTCGTGCTTTATGGCTGTATTCAAGAGCTATTGCATACAGTTTTGGGTTCTAGGGTGATTTACAATGACCGTAAGACCCGATACAAGTTTGAGACATATGACCAAAAACTCGTCGTATTCGTCCTTTATGGCCGTTTTCATGAGCTATTGCCCAAAGTTTTGGGGTTCTATGGCGATTACAATGACCGTAAGACCCGATACAAATTGAGAGATATGACCAAAAACTCATCGTATTCACGCTTTATGGCAGTTTTCAAGAGTTATTGCCTATAGTTTTGGGGTTCTAGGGCGATTTACAATGACCGTAAGACCTGATACAAGTTTGAGAGATATGACCAAAAACTCGTCGTTTTCGTGTTTTATGGCCGTTTTCATGAGCTATTGCCCATAGTTTTGGGGTTGTAGGGCGATTTACAACAACCGTAAGACCTGATACATGTTTGAGAGAAATGACCAAAAACTCGTCGTATTCGCGCTTTATAGCCGTTATCAAGAGCTATTGCCTACAGTTTTAGGGTTCCAAGACGATTTATAATGACCGTAAGACCCGATACAAGTTTGAGAGATATGACCAAAAACTTGTCGTATTCGTGCTTTATGGCTGTATTCAAGAGCTATTGGCTATGGTTTTGGGTTCTAGGGTGATTTACAATGACCGTAGGACCTGATACAAGTTTGAGAGATATGACCAAAAACTCGTCGTATTCGCGCTTTATAGCCGTTTTCATGAGCTATTGCCAACAGTTTTGGGATTCTATGGCGATTACAATGACCGTAAGTCCGATACAAGTTTGAGAGATATGACCAAAAACTCATCGTATTCATGCTTTATGCTAGTTTTGAAGAGCTATTGCCTATAGTTTTGGGGTTCCAGGGCGATTTACAATGACCGTAAGACCCGATACAAGTTTGAGAGATATGACCAAAAATTCGTCGTATTCGAGTTTTATGGCCGTTTTCATGAGCCATTGCCCACTGTTTTGGGGTTCTGGGGCGATCTACAACGACAGTAAGACCCGATAAAAGTTTGAGAGATATGGTCGAAAACTCGTCGTTTTCGTGTTTTATGGCCGTTTTCATGAGCTATTGCTCATAGTTTTGGGGTTCTAGGTCGATTTACAACACCAGTAAGACCCGATACAAGTTTGAGAGATATGACCAAAAACTTGTCGTTTTCATGTTTTATGGTCGTTTTCATGAGCTATTACCCACAGTTTTTAGGGTCCAGGGCGATTTACAATGACCGTAAGACCCGATACAAGTTTAGATATATGACAAAAAACTCGTTGTATTCGTGTTGTATGGCTGTTTTCATGAGCTATTGTCCACAGTTTTGGGGTTCTAGGGTGATTTACAACGACAGTAAGACCCGATACATGTTTGGGAGATATGAAGAAAAACTCGTCGTATTCGCGCTTTATGGCCGTTTTCATGAGCTATTACCCACAGTTTTGGTGTTCTAGGGCGATTTACAACGACAATAAGACCCGATACATGTTTGAGAGATATGACCAAAAACTCGTCGTATTCGCGCTTTATGGACGTTTTCATTAGCTATTACCCACAGTTTTGGGATTCTATGGCGATTACAATGACCATAAGACCCGATACAAGTTTGAGAGATATGACCAAAAACTCATAGTATTCATGCTTTATGGTTGTTTTTAAGAGCTATGGCCTACAGTTTTGGGGTTCCAGGGCGATTTACAATGACAGTAAGACCCGATACAAGTTTGAGAGATATGACCAAAAACTCGTCGTATTCGAGTTTTATGTCTGTTTTCATGAGCCATTGCCCACTGTTTTGGGGTTCTGGGGCGATTTACAGTGATAGTAAGACCCCATAAAAGTTTGAGAGATATGACCAAAAACTTGTCGTTTTCCTGTTTTGTGGCCGTTTTCACGAGCTATTACCCACAGTTTTCGGGTACCAGGGCGATTTACAATGACCGTAAGACTCGATACAAGTTAGTGAGATATGACCAAAAACTCGTTGTATTCGCGTTGTATGGCCATTTTCATGAGCTATTGCCCATAGTTTTGGGGTTCTAGGGCGATTTAAAATGACCGTAAGACCAGATATAAGTTTGACAGATATGACGAAAAACTCGTTGTATTCACGCTTTATGGCCGTTCTCATGAGCTATTACCCACAGTTTTGGGGTTTCAGGGTGATTTACAATGACCATAAGACCCGATACAAGTTTGAGAGATATGACAAAAAACTCGTCGTTTTCTTGTTTTTGGCCGTTTTCTTGAGCTATTGCCCACAATTTTTGGATCCTAGGGCGATTTACAACGACAGTAAGACCCGATACATGTTTGAGAGATATGACCAAAAACTCGTCATTTTCGTGTTTTATGGCTGTTCTCAGGAGCTATTGCCCATAGTTTTGGGGTTCTAGGGCGATTTACAACGACCGTAAAACCCGATAAATGTTTGAGAGATATGACCAAAAACTCGTTGTATTCGCGCTTTATGGCCGTTTTCAAGAGCTATTGCCTACAGTTTTGGGGTTCCAAGGTGATTTACAATGACCGTAAGACCCGATACAAGTTTGAGAGATATGACCAAAAACTTCTCGTATTCGTGCTTTATGGCTATATTCAAGAGCTATTGCCTACAGTTTTGGTTCTAGGGTGATTTACAATGACCGTAAGACCCGATACAAGTTTGAGAGATATGACCAAAAACTCGTCGTATTCGCGCTTTATGGCCGTTTTCATGAGCTATTGCCCACAGTTTTGGGGTTCTATGGCGATTACAATGACCGTAAGACCCGATACAAGTTTGAGAGATATGACCAAAAACTCATCGTATTCACGCTTTATGGCAGTTTTCAAGAGCTATTGCCTACAGTTTTGGGGTTCCAGGGCGATTTACAATGACCGTAAGACCCGATACAAGTTTGAGAGATATGACCAAAAACTCGTCGTTTTCGAGTTTTATGGCCGTTTGATGAGCCATTGCCCATAGTTTTGGGGTTCTGGGGCGATTTACAACGACTATAAGACCCGATAAAAGTTTGAGAGATATGATCAAAAACTCGTCGTTTTCGTGTTTTATGGCCGTTTTCATGGCTCATAGTTTTGGGGTTCTAGGTCGATTTACAACAACAGTAAGACCCGATACAAGTTTGAGAGATATGACCAAAAACTTGTCGTTTTCATGTTTTATGGCCGTTTTCATGAGCTATTACCCACAGTTTTCAGGTTCTAGGGCGATTTACAATGACCGTAAGACCCGATACAAGTTTGAGAGATATGACCAAAAATTCGTTCTATTCGTGTTGTATGGCAATTTTCATGAGCTATTGCCCATAGTTTTGGGGTTCTAGGGTGATTTACAACGACAGTAAGACCCGATACATGTTTGGGAGATATGAACAAAAACTCGTCGTATTCGCGCTTTATGGTTGTTTTCATGAGCTATTACCCACAGTTTTGGGGTTCTAGGGCGATTTACAACGACAGTAAGACCCGATACATGTTTGAGAGATATGACCAAAAACTCGCCGTTTTCGTGTTTTATGGCCGTTTTCATGAGTTATTGCCCATAGTTTTTGGGTTCTAGGGCGATTTACAACGACCCTAAGACACGATACATGTTTGAGAGATAGGACCAAAAACTCGTCGTATTCGCGCTTTATGGCTGTTTTCAAGAGCTATTGCCTACAATTTTGGGGTTCCAAGGCGATTTACAATGACCATAAGACCTGATACAAGTTTGAGAGATATGACCAAAAACTTGTCATATTCACGCTTTATGCTTGTTTTCAAGAGATATTGCCTATAGTTTTGGGGTTCTAGGGCGATTTACAATGACCGTAAGACCCGATACAAGTTTGCGAGATATGACCAAAAACTCGTCGTATTCGCGCTTTATGGCCGTTTTCATGAGCTATTACCCATAGTTTTGGGTTTCTAGGGCGATTTACAATGACCATAATACCTGATACAAGTTTGAGAGATATGGCCAAAAACTCGCCGTATTCGCCTTTTATGGCCATTTTATGAGCTATTGCCCATAGTTTTGGGGTTCTAGGGCGATTTACAATGACCGTAAGACCAGATATAAGTTTGAGAGATATGAATAAAAACTCGTTGTATTCGCGCTTCATGGCCGTTTTCATGAGATATTACCCACAGTTTTGGGGTTTCAGGGCGATTTACAATGACCATAAGACCCGATACAAGTTGGAGAGATATGACCAAAAACTCGTCGTTTTCGTGTTTTATGGCTGTTTTCATGAGCTATTGCCCACAATTTTGGGGTTCTAGGGCGATTTACAACAACCGTAAGACCCGATAAATGTTTGAGAGATATGACCAAAACTCGTTGTATTCGCGCGTTATGGCTGTTTTCAAGAGTTATTGCCTACAGTTTTGGGGTTCCAAGGCGATTTACAATGACCGTAAAACACGATACAAGTTTGAGAGATATGACCAAAAACTTGTCGTATTCGTGCTTTATGGCTGTATTCAAGAGCTATTGCCTACAGTTTGGGGTTCTAGGGTGATTTACAATGACTGTAAGACCCGAGACAAATTTGAGAGATATGACCAAAAACTCGTCGTATTCGCGCTTTATGGCCGTTTTCATTAGCTATTACCCACAGTTTTGGGGTTCTATGGCGATTACAATGACCATAAGACCTGACACAAGTTTGAGAGATATGACCAAAAACTCATCGTATTCACGCTTTATGGCTATTTTCAAGAGCTATTGCCTACGGTGTTGGGGTTCCAGGGCGATTTACAATGACCGTAAGACCCGATACAAGTTTGAGAGATATGACCAAAAACTTGTCGTATTCGTGCTTTATGGCTGTATTCAAGAGCTATTGCCTACAGTTAGGGGTTCTAGGGTGATTTACAATGACTGTAAGACCCGAGACAAATTTGAGAGATAAGACCAAAAACTCGTCGTATTCGCGCTTTATGGATGTTTTCATTAGCTATTACCCACAGTTTTGGGATTCTATGGCGATTACAATGACCATAAGACCCGATACAAGTTTGAGAGATATGACCAAAAACTCATCGTATTCACGCTTTATGGCTGTTTTCAAGAGCTATTGCCTACAGTTTTGGGGTTCTAGGGCGATTTACAATGACCGTAAGACCCGATACAAGTTTGAGAGATATGACCAAAAACTCGTCGTATTCGAGTTTTATGTCCGTTTTCATGAGCCATTGCCCACTGTTTTGGGGTTCTGGGGCGATTTACAGTGATAGTAAGACCCCATAAAAGTTTGAGAGATATGATCAAAACTCGTCGTTTCCGTGTTTTATGGCTGATTTCATGAGCTATTGCTCATAGTTTTGGGGTTCTAGGGCGATTTACAACAACAGTAAGACCCGATACAAGTTTGAGAGATATGATCAAAAACTTGTCGTTTTCCTGTTTTGTGTCCGTTTTCACGAGCTATTACCCACAGTTTTCGGGTACCAGGGCGATTTACAATGACCGTAAGACTCGATACAAGTTTGAGAGATATGACCAAAAACTCGTTGTATTCGCGTTGTATGGCCATTTTCATGAGCTATTGCCCACAATTTTGGGGTTCTAGGGCGATTTACAATGACAGTAAGACCCGATACATGTTCGAGAGATATGAACAAAAACTCGTCGTATTCGCGCTTTATGGCCGTTTTCATGAGCTATTACCCACAGTTTTGGGTTTCTAGGGCGATTTACAATGACCATAATACCCGATACAAGTTTGAGAGATATGGCCAAAAACTCGCCGTATTCGCGTTTTATGGCCATTTTATGAGCTATTGCCCATAGTTTTGGGGTTCCAGGGCGATTTACAATGACCGTAAGACCAGATATAAGTTTGAGAGATATGACCAAAAACTCGTTGTATTCGCGCTTTATGGCTGTTCTCATGAGCTATTACCCACAGTTTTGGGGTTTCAGGGTGATTTACAATGACCATAAGACCCGATACAAGTTTGAGAGATATGACGAAAAACTCGCCGTTTTCGTGTTTTTGGCCGTTTTCATGAGCTATTGCCCACAATTTTGGGGTCCTAGGGCGATTTACAACGACAGTAAGACCCGATACAAGTTTGAGAGATATGACCAAAAACTTGTCGTATTCGTGCTTTATGGCTGTATTCAAGAGCTATTGCCTACAGTTTTGGGTTCTAGGGAGATTTACAATGACCGTAAGACCCGATACAAGTTTTAGATATATGACCAAAACCTCGTCGTATTTGCGCTTTATGGCCGTTTTCATGAGCTATTGCCCTCAGTTTTGGGGTTCTATGGCGATTACAATGACCGTAAGACCCGATACAAGTTTGAGAGATATGACCAAAAACTAATCGTATTCACGCTTTATGGCAGTTTTCAAGAGCTATTGCCTACAGTTTTGGGGTTCCAGGGCGATTTACAATGACCGTACGACCCAATACAAGTTTGAGAGATATGACCAAAAACTCGTCGTTTTCGAGTTTTATGGCCGTTTGATGCGCCATTGCCCAAAGTTTTGGGGTTCTGGGGCGATTTACAACGACAGTAAGACCCGATAAAAGTTTGAGAGATATGATCAAAAACTCGTCGTTTTCGTGTTTTATGGCCGTTTTCATGGCTCATAGTTTTGGGGTTCTAGGTCGATTTACAACAACAATAAGACCCGATACAAGTTTGAGAGATATGACCAAAAACTTGTCGTTTTCATGTTTTATGGCCGTTTTTCATGAGCAATTACCCACAGTTTTCAGGTTCTAGGGCAATTTACAATGACCGTAAGACCCGATACAAGTTTGAGAGATATGACCAAAACTTCGTTGTATTCGTGTTGTATGGCAATTTTCATGAGCTATTGCCCATAGTTTTGGGGTTCTAGGGTGATTTACAACGACAGTAAGACCCGATACATGTTTGGGACATATGAACAAAAACTCGTCGTATTCGCGCTTTATGGTTGTTTTCATGAGCTATTACCCACAGTTTTGGGGTTCTAGGGCGATTTACAACGACAGTAAGACCCGATACATGTTTGAGAGATATGACCAAAAACTCGCCGTTTTCGTGTTTTATGGCCGTTTTCATGAGGTATTGCCCATAGTTTTTGGGTTCTAGGGCGATTTACAACGACCCTAAGACGCGATACATGTTTGAGAGATAGGACCAAAAACTCGTCGTATTCGCGCTTTATGGCTGTTTTCAAGAGCTATTGCCTACAATTTTGGGGTTCCAAGGCGATTTACAATGACCATAAGACCTGATACAAGTTTGAAAGATATGACCAAAAACTTGTCATATTCACGCTTTATGCTTGTTTTCAAGAGATATTGCCTATAGTTTTGGGGTTCTAGGGCGATTTACAATGACCGTAAGACCCGATACAAGTTTGCGAGATATGACCAAAAACTTCGATTTCGCTTTTATGGCCGTTTTCATGAGCTATTACCCATAGTTTTGGGTTTCTAGGGCGATTTACAATGACCATAATACCTGATACAAGTTTGAGAGATATGGCCAAAAACTCGCCGTATTCGGGTTTTATGGCCATTTTATGAGCTATTGCCCATAGTTTTGGGGTTCTAGGGCGATTTACAATGACCATAAGACCAGATGTAAGTTTGAGAGATATAACCAAAAACTAGTCGTTTTCGTGTTTTTTGGCCGTTTTCATGAGCTATTACCCACAGTTTTGGGGTTCTAGGGCGATTTACAACAACCGTAAGACCCGATACATGTTTGAGAGATATGACCAAAAACTCATCGTTTTCGTGTTTTATGGCCATTTGCATGAGCTATTACCCATAGTTTTGGGATTCTAGGGCGATTTACAACGACCGTAAGACCCGATACATGTTTGAGAAATATGACCAAAAACTCGTCGTATTCGCGCTTTATGGCCGTTTTCAAGAGCTATTGCCTATAGTTTTGGGGTTCCAAGGCGATTTACAATGACCGTAAGACCCGATACAAGTTTGAGAGATATGACCAAAAACTTGTCGTATTCATGCTTTATGGCTGTATTCAAGAGTTATTGCCTACAGTTTGGGGTTCTAGGGTGATTTACAATGACCGTAAGACCCGAGACAAGTTTGAGATATATGACCAAAAACTCGTCGTATTCGCGCTTTATGGCTGTTTTCATGAGCTATTACCCACAGTTTTGGGGTTCTATGGCGATTACAATGACCATAAGACCCGATACAAGTTTAAGAGATATGACCAAAAACTCATCGTATTCACGTTTTATGGCTGTTTTCAAGAGCTATTGCCTATAGTTTTGGGGTTCTCGGGCGATTTACAACGACCATAAGACCCGATACAAGTTTGAGAGATATGACCAAAAACTCGTCGTATTCGAGTGTTATGGCCGTTTTCATGAGCCATTGCCCACTGTTTTGGGGTTCTGGGGCGATCTACAACGACAGTAAGACCCGATAAAAGTTAGAGAGATATGATCAAAAAATCGTCGTTTTCGTGTTTTATGGCTGTTTTCATGAGCTATTGCTCATGGTTTGGGGTTCTAGGTCGATTTACAACAACAATAAGACCCAATACAAGTTTGACAGATATGACCAAAAACTTGTCGTTTTCATGTTTTATGGCCGTTTTCACGAGCTATTACCCATAGTTTTCAGGTTCTAGGGTGATTTACAATGACCGTAAGACCCGATACAAGTTTGAGAGATATGACCAAAAACTCGTTGTATTCGCATTGTATGGCTGTTTTCATGAGCTATTGCTCACAGTTTTGGTGTTCTAGGGTGATTTACAACGACAGTAAGACCCGATACATGTTTGGGAGATATGAACAAAAACTCATCGTATTCGTGCTTTATGGCCGTTTTCATGAGCTATTACCCACAATTTTGGGGTTCTAGGGTGATTTACAACGACAGTAAGACCCGATACATGTTTGAGAGATATGACCAAAAACTCGTCGTTTTCGTGTTTTATGGCCGTTTTCTTGAGCTATTGCCCATAGTTTTGGGGTTCTAGGGCGATTTACAACGACCGTAAGACCCGGTACATGTTTGAGAGATATGACCAAAAACTCCTCGTATTCGCGCTTTATGGATGTTTTCAAGAGCTATTGCCTACAGTTTTGGTGTTCCAAGGCGATTTACAATGACTGTAAGACCCGATACAAGTTTGAGAGATATGACAAAAAACTTGTCGTATCGCGCTTTATGGCTGTATTCAAGAGCTATTGCCTATAGTTTTGAGGTTCGAGGGCGATTTACAATGACCGTAAGACCCGATACAAGTTTGAGAGATATGACCAAAAACTCGTCGTATTCGCGCTTTATGGCCGTTTTCATGAGCTATTGCCCACAGTTTTGGAGTTCTATGGCGATTACAATGACCGTAAGACCCGATACAAGTTTGAGAGATATGACCAAAAACTCATCGTATTCGCGCTTTATGGCTGTTTTCAAGAGCTGTTGCCTACAGTTTTGGGGTTCTAGGGCAATTTACAATGACCGTAAGACCCGATACAAGTTTGAGAGATATGGCCAAAAACTCGTCGTATTCGAGTTTTATGGCCGTTTTCATGAGTTATTGCTCATAGTTTTGGGGTTATAGGGCGATTTACAACAACAGTAAGACCCGATACAAGTTTGAGAGATATGACCAAAAACTTGTCGTTTTCATGTTTTATGGCCGTTTTCATGATCTATTACCCACAGTTTTCAGGTTCTAGGGCGATTTACAATGACCGTAAGACCCGATACAGGTTTGAGAGATATGACCAATTAAACTCGTTGTATTCGTGTTTTATGGCCGTTTTCATGAGATATTGCCCACAGTTGGGGTTATAGGGCGATTTACAACGACAGTAAGAACCGATACATGTTTGATAGATATGACCAAAAACTCGTTGTTTTCATGTTTTATGGCCATTTTCATGAGCTATTGCCCACAGTTTTGGGGTTTCTGGGATTTACAATGAGCATAAGACCTGATACGAGTTTGACAGATATGACCAAAAACTCGTTGTTTTCGTGTTTTATGGCCGTTTTCATGAGCTATTGCCCACTGTTTTGCCGTTCTAGGGCGATTTACAACAACAGTAAGACCCGATACAAGTTTGAGAGATATGACTAAAAACTCGTCGTTTTCGTGTTTTATGGCCGTTTTCATGAGCTATTGCCCACGGTTTGGAGTTCTAGGGTGATTTACAATGACCACAAGACCCGATAAAAGTTTGAGAGATATGACCAAAAACTCGTTGTATTCGTGTTTTGTGGCCGTTTTCATGAGTTATCGCCCATGGTTGGGGTTCTAGGGCGATTTAGAACGACAGTAAGACCCGATACATGAGATATGACCAAAAACTCGTTGTATTCGTGTTTTTATAGTTGTTTTCATGAGCTATTGCCCACAATTTTGGGGTTCTAGGGCAATTTACAACGATAGTAAGACCCGATACATGTTTGAGAGATATGACCATAAACTCGTCGTTTTCGTGTTTTATGGTCGTTTTCATGAGCTATTGCCCATAGTTTTGGGGTTCTAGGGCGATTTACAATGACCGTAAGACCCGATACAAGTTTGAGAGATATGACCAAAAACTTGTCGTATTCGTGCTTTATGGCTGTATTCAAGAGCTATTGCCTACAGTTTTGGGTTCTAGGGTGATTTACAATGACCGTAAGACCCGATACAAGTTTGAGAGATATGACCAAAAACTCGACTTATTCGCGCTTTATGGCCGTTTTCATGAGCTATTGCCCACAGCTTTGGGGTTCTATGGCGATTACAATGACCGTAAGACCTTATACAAGTTTGAGAGATATGACCAAAAACTCATCGTATTCACGCTTTATGGCTGTTTTCAAGAGCTATTGCCTACAGTTTTGGGGTTCCAGGGATTTTTTCAATAATTATTTCTTGTCTCTATCATATCAAGGAAACCTCGAAATGACAGAGGAAGAGGGTTGTCAACTATTCAAAAAGGGTCCATGTCTTTCGAACTGAACTTCGTTGCCTTCCTTGGGAAAGCGAATGGGTGTCGTGGTGGGTTTTGGGGCGAGAGAGACCAGAAGAATGATTCATTTGGATCGACGAGCCATTTCGCGAATCAATAGAATGTCTCTCTATCCATATCTATTCTATCTTTGGCCATAAAAAAAGAAGTGGCGCTTCTGACTTCTTAGTTGTAGGAATAGGGGCTTCTCTTTCTCCAGCGCCTGCTAGCGTCAGAGGCTGTCGATTCGTCTCAATTGAAGAAGTAATTGGAAAATAAAACAGCAAGTACAAAAATGAACCGTAAGACCCGATACAAGTTTGAGAGATATGACCAAAAACTCGTCGTATTCGAGTTTTATGGCCGTTTTCATGAGCCATTGCCCGTTTTTTGGGGTTAGGGGCGATTTACAACGATGAAGACCCGATAAAAGTTTGAGAGATATGATCAAAAACTTGTCGTTTTCGTGTTTTATGGCCGTTTTCATGAGCTATTGCTCATAGTTTTGGGGTTCTAGGTCGATTTACAACAACAGTAAGACCCGATACAAGTTTGAGAGATATGACCAAAAACTTGTCGTTTTCATGTTTTATGGCCGTTTTCAGGAGCTATTACCCATAGTTTTCAGGTTCCAAGGCGATTTACAATGACCATAAGACCCGATACAAGTTTGAGAGATATGACCAAAAACTCGTTGTATTCGCGTTGTATGGCTGTTTTCATGAGCTATTGCCCACAGTTTTGGGGTTCTAGGGTGATTTACAACGACAGTAAGACCAGATACATGTTTGGGAGATATGAACAAAAACTCATCGTATTCGCGCTTTATGGCCGTTTTCATGAGCTATTACCCACAGTTTTGGGGTTCTAGGGCGATTTACAACGACAGTAAGACCTGATACATGTTTGAGAGATATGACCAAAAACTCGTCGTTTTCGTGTTTTATGGACGTTTTCATGAGCTATTACCCATAGTTTTGGGGTTCTAAGGCGATTTACAACGACCGTACGACCCGATACATGTTTGAGAGATATGACCAAAAAATTCGTCGTATTCGCGCTTTATGGCTGTTTTCAAGAGCTATTGCCTACAGTTTTGGCATTCCAAGGCGATTTACAATGACCGTAAGACCTGATACAAGTTTGAGAGATATGACCAAAAACTTGTCGTATCGCGCTTTATGGCTGTATTCAAGAGCTATTGCCTATAGTTTTGGGGTTCCAGGGCGATTTACAATGACCATAAGACCCGATACAAGTTTGAGAGATATGACCAAAAACTCGTCGTATTCGCGCTTTATGGCCGTTTTCATGAGCTATTGCCCCACAGTTTTGGAGTTCTATCGCGATTACAATGACCGTAAGACCCGATACAAGTTTGGGACATATGACCAAAAACTCATCGTATTCGCGCTTTATGGCTGTTTTCAAGAGTTATTGCCTACATTTTTGGGGTTCCAGAGCGATTTACAATGACCGTAAGACCCGAATCAAGTTTGAGAGATATAACCAAAAACTCATCGTATTCGAGTTTTATGGCCGTTTTCATGAGCTATTGCTCATAGTTTTGGGGTTATAGGGCGATTTACAACAACCGTAAGACCCGATACAAGTTTGAGAGATATGACCAAAAACTTGTCGTTTTCATGTTTTATGGCCGTTTTCATGAGCTATTACCCACAGTTTTCAGGTTCCAGGGCGATTTACAATGACCGTAACACCGGATACAAGTTTGAGAGATATGACCAAAAACTCGTTGTATTCGTGTTTTATGGCCGTTTTCATGAACTATTGCCCACAGTTGGGGTTATAGGGCGATTTACAACGACAGTAAGACCCGATACATGTTTGATAGATATGACCAAAAACTCGTTGTATTCATGTTTTATGGCCGTTTTCATGAGCTATTGCCCACAGTTTTGGGGTTCCATGGCGATTTACAATGAATGTAAGACCATATACGAGTTTGAGAGATATGACCAAAAACTCGTTGTTTTCGTGTTTTATGGCCGTTTTCATTAACTATTGCCCATTGTTTGCCATTCTAGGGCGATTTACAACAACAGTAAGTCCCGATACAACTTTGAGAGATATGACTAAAAACTCGTCGTTTTCGTGTTTTATGGCCGTTTTCATGAGTTATTGCCCACGGTTTGGAGTTCTAGGGCGATTTACAATGACCGCAAGACCTGATAAAAGTTTGAGAGATATGACCAAAAACTCGTTGTATTCGCGTTTTGTGGCCGTTTTCATGAGCTATTTCCCACAATTTTGGGGTTCTAGGGCAATTTACAACGATAGTAAGACCAGATACATATTTGAGAGATATGACCAAAAACTCGTCGTTTTCGTGTTTTATGGTCGTTTTCATGAGCTATTGCCCATAGTTTTGGGGTTCTTGGGCGATTTACAACGACCGTAAGACCCGATACATGTTTGAGAGGTATGACCAAAAACTCGTCGTATTTGCGCTTTATTGCCATTTTCAAGAGATATTGCCTACAGTTTTGGGGTTCCAAGGCGATTTACAATGACCGTAAGACCCGATACAAGTTTGAGAGATATGACCAAAAACTTGTCGTATTCGCGCTTTATGGCTGTTTTCAAGAGCCATTGCCCACTGTTTTGGGGTTCTGGGCGATTTACAACGATAATAAGACCCGATAAAAGTTTGAGAGATATCATCAAAAACTTGTCGTATTCGTGTTTTATGGACGTTTTCTTGAGCTATTGCTCATAGTTTTGGGATTCTAGGGCGATTTACAACAACAATAAGACCCGATACAAGTGTGAGAGATATGACCAAAAACTTGTCGTTTTCGTGTTTTATGGCCATTTTCATGAGCTATTAGCCATAGTTTTCGGGTTCCAGGGCGATTTACAACGACGGTAAGACCCGATACCTGTTTGAGTGATATGACCAAAAACTCGTCGTATTCGCGCTTTATGGCTATTTTCAAGAGCTATTGCCTATAGTTTTGGGGTTCCAAGGTGATTTACAATGACCATAAGACCCGATACAAGTTTGAGAGATATGACCAAAAACTTGTCGTATTCGTGCTTTATAGCTGTTTTCAAGAGCTATTGCCTAGAGTTTTGAGGTTCCAGGGAGATTTAAAATGACCGTAAGACCCGATACAAGTTTGAGAGATATGACCAAAAACTCGTTGTATTCGCTTTGTATGGCCATTTTCATGAGCTATTGCCCACGGTTGGGGTTATAGGGAGATTTACAATGACAGTAAGACCCGATACATGTTTGAGAGATTGATACATTGCAAATGTATCTATAATTTTTGATGTTCCATGCTTGGTTTATCCACTTTCTTGTGTTTTGTTCCAACTTTGGAGTACTTTTATTATGATTTCTTGGACTAACCAATTAACAAGAGCCATAGTGCCAGCTGCCTGTTTTCTGCTGTTTTTGGTTCGAGAAAAGTCAGAAAATGAATATTCTCGGAATTGGACGGGACAAAAGCCAAAGTGCCTATTTTTCCAGAAGGGATCAAGTGCCGAATCTGAGGCAGAGAAGGGTGGGGCAGCCACACCACTGGCCATGGCCGAGCTGACCCGCGCCAGGGGGTGGTCTGGCCGACCCCACCACCCCCTCGGCCTCTCCTTCCGCCTATGAGTTGCCCTCGGGACGAAAACCCTAGGTACCTGATCAAAAATCCACGAAAGAGTCTATAGCCGCCGTCATCTCCATCCCTAGATGGGAGGGATCTGAAGCTCTTCCCGGCACCCTGCCGGAGAGGGGAATTCACCCTGGAGGCCTTCTTCATCACCATGCAAGCCTCCGGTGTGATGCGTGAGTAGTTCATCCTTGGACTACGGATCCATGTAGTAGCTAGATGGCTGGTTCTCCTCCTTTGTGCTTTCATGTTTAGATCTTGTGAGCTCCATTCATGATCAAGATCATCTATTTATAATTCATACATGTTGTGTTTGCGGGGATCCGATGGATATTGAGATGCTATTTCAGATTGATTATTCATTCTATCATGTCTTTGTTATTTGAGATCTTGCATGCTTTCCGTTGTTAGTAGCTATCTTGGCCAAGTAGATGCTAGCAACTCCAAGAGTTAGTATTTATGCTCGATAGTGGGTTCATGCCTCTGGTAACTGGGAAGTGATGAAATCTCTAAGGTACTAGATGTGTTGTTGCTACTAGGAGAAAACAATAATCCTTTGTTCATAGAACAATCGTATTGTTTACCTTACCTTTAAATAAAGCAATAATCTGTTGCTTGCAACTTAATCTTGGAGGGGTTGGATGATAACCTGAAGGTGGATTATTAGTCATAGATGCAGTTGGATGGCGGTCTATGTATTATGTTGTATTGCCCAATCAAGTCTCAAAGGAGTCAAGATGATTAGTATATGCATGTATTGCTTTCTCGGTGTTTGTCAATTGCCCCGCTGTAATTTGTTCACCCCGCATGTTATCTATCTAAGGAGAGCCACCTCTAGTGAACTATGGATCCCGGTCCTTTTCTTTACATACAATCTTTTACTGCTTTGTGTTTACTTTCTGCAAACTTTTACTTCTTTCCATTCGATATGTCTAATCCTTTGTTTTCCGCAAAACACGGTGAGATTGACAACCTCATCGCAAGTTGGGGACAAAGTTCTGTGATTGTGTTGTGCAGGTCTCCACGTTGCTACTAGCACCGGTAGTGCGCCCTGCCAAAGCTCAGCTAGTAACACCTTTGAGGTGTTTCCTTGATCCTACTGGTTCGATTAAACCTTGGTTTCATAACTGAGGGAAACTTGCTGCTGTGCTCATCATACCTTCCTCTTGGGGTTCCCAACGAGCTCTACATCAACACCACGCACCAAGCACTTTTACGGCGCGTGTATTGAGCCATCAGCGATTTTCTAAGCGTTGTCGGGAACAAAGAAGAAGAAACTCCCACGTCAACTACGTCATTAAAAGTTTTTGGCATTTGTTGCAGGAGTCAAGGACATCTTCACAAGGGGAGTCCCTCATAACCAATCTCTTTACTTTGTTGTTTTTGTTTTGCTTAGTTTTTTTTTTGCTTTGTTTGCTTGTTTTGTTCTTCAAAAAAAACACAAAAAAATTAGTTTTACTTGTTTGCTTTATTATTTGAAAACACAAAAAAATTAAGTCTCCCTTAGTTGTCACCTCTCCCTTAGCTCACCATGGTGATCCCTACATTCACCCTGAAAGACCTTCCAATTGGTAGTGGTTCTATAATTGGGAAAGACAATATTGAAGAATTCTTTAATCATGTTAGCAAACATGAAGATACTGAGGATAAATCCCTTGTAGAACTTGCTCCGAATTATGAGATTGCTGCAGCTTCTTTAATTCACATGTTAGAAGCTAGGTTTGTTAACCTCAACCCCTTAATGCAAGTAATGTTTCTTAAGCTTAAAGAAATTGAGGATCCTGAAAAGAGGGATTTTATTCTAGAAACTTTGTTTAAGAAGTTCTATGATGTTGCCAAGGAAGCTAGGAAAGTCTTTGAACGTTTCAATATGCTAGGATCATGTGTAGATGTTGTTGGTACACGAGAAAAGATGAACAAAACCGAACCTAATGGGGAGGAACCTAAGATACTAATACCCTTTGAACTAGTAGCAATACATGATGCCATAGAAAAGAATCTTGATTGGATTGTTCCTGCAAACCCTTTTGATGAGAATAGTGAACCTAAGAGCATTGAGAGAGGATCCTCTCGAACTTATTTGGATGATATACCTTGCCTTGTTGAAAATATTTCTGTTATTGATCTTAATGCTTCTTCATTCGAGAACACTTGATTCTTTCTTTACTTCTTATGCCTAACTTAAAGGCGTTAAAGAAAAGTACTTGTTGGGAGATAACCCAAGAGTTTTAGTTGAGTCTTGGAAGTTATTACCTCTGTAATAACCTCTCCTTATCCTTTTTATTTGCTTTTTGTGCCAAGTGTAACCTCTAATGGGAGTGTTGTTGTCCTGAAAACAGATTTCTGTGCTTCACCGTAAAAATTCCTGAGAGAGTTCTGTATGTCGGATTGAGCTGTAATTTTTTGTGCTCCTGCCACAGGTTGTTATATAACTCTCGTTAGTTCAAAACTTTTTGATTTGAGCAACAGAAGGTCTTCAAAAAAATTCGTCTTTACCTGCTGGTCTATTTTGACAGATTTCTGCCATTTTCTGCATTTGCTTCTTGTTGGTTCCTTCTTGAGTTCTTTTGGGGAATTGAGCTTTTTGAGGGAAGTGCTACAGTAGCTACTGTTATAATGGAAGTTTATTTGGTGTTAGAACTTAACCTTGAGACTTATTTATCTTAAGTGCACTAATGTTGCTAATGAGATTGTGTGAAGTTTTGTATGAAGGAAAAATTTCAGGTGTATGGAAGGAATGAGCAATGAGATGAAGGATGGACTAAAGCTCAAGCTTGGGGATGCCATGCGTGTCACCCTAAGAAATATCCAATAAGTACAAGCGTCAAAGCTTGGGGATACCCAAGGCATCCCCTTCTTCATCAATAAAAATTCTAGGTTTCTTCCAAACGCTTCATTTTTATTGTTTCGTACACAGTTGTGTTTTTCTTGGAGCGTCTTCTTTTTCGTTTTCGTTTTGGTTTTTAGTTTGCTTGGTTTGCTTAGTTTTCTGAATAAGTTGGTTGGACCCCCTCTTTCATACATTGGTTTGCAAATAGTTTGGTTTGGTTTGGAAAAGAGTAGGAAAGTTCATGTTTATGTGGTAAAAAGAGCTCGTTTTTGACTGTGGCTATGCTTTGTCATGCCATGCTTGATATTGTTTTGGCTTTATGCTTAGTATTCTTTGTTGTAGCATGACTTGTTATAAACAATTGAGATTGCTTAATGTGCCTTGGATGAATCATGCGTTGTTTTAGCATATTAAAGCATAGTATAGTGGTATTCTCCTTTGATGCTTTATTTGGGTTGACTTGGCACATGCTCACACCATGTTATGACTGTCACAAGTCACCATAGCCTTTATGATCCTTTAGTTTTCAACTTGTAGTATCACTTTATGCTTTGATCAATGATGTTTTGTCGCTCTGCATGATTATGGCCATTATTGCTCTCTGAGTTTGTCGCTCGGTATTTTTGCTAGCCTCCACAACCAAGTATGAGTTCCACTCATGCATCCAACTCCCTAAACCAAGTTATTCCAAAGAGTCCACCATACCTACCTACTAGCTTATGCTATTCCAAGTATATTCATGCTTTTGTCTACCTTTCACTTGTTATGAGAAAACTAGTGATTAAAGCTCTCACGAACTTGATGGCACACTTTACTTTATTGCATCTAATAAACTTGAACCATTGGGTCCTTCTTTGTTGCGTATATGCTTGCGCTTTATAAGTTGAAATTAGCAGAACCATGTACCATGGGGAACGCTTTCAACATTACACTTGTACTTTGTACCCCGTTGATATCATGTTCTTTTGCTTACGGATCCGTGATTGTGAAATAAAAGTGGAACTTGTAAGATCATGGAGTTTGTATGTGTGTTAGGGAAGCGCTTTGGGCGCTAGCCTAAGCCATGCCTAATCATGGTGAAACTTGCAGCATCACCATAATGAGCATTCTATGAAGCATCCTCAATAAAACCTATGCAAATAGCAAATAAAAGATTCTTTGAGATGCTCATTGTCTGCTTGCCTTGTCATTTTGATTATGGGAAAGCTCCCGTATCATGTGCAAGGGGTACCTCGTTGGCGGTTCTTAATGATACACATGTACTTACAATGCCAAGAGCTTACTCGTGACTGAAGTTGAGTAGCATGAGGATCGGTCTTCGTAAGTAAGGGGCATGAGATTTTGGTTTATAACTTGTCAAGCATATCCTCTTAGTTGTGTCACTTTAACCTTAATCACTTAAAGATTCTTATGATAGGGGCAATGAGAGCTGAAAGCTATAAGTACCATAATTTTTGGAAGCTCTTTATGAGACTTGAATCCCTACTTCCTTTTACAAAAGGCTTTTCTTCCACCATTATATTGAGTCTCCACCTTCTATCTTTATGCACTACTTTGAGAGCATAGTGGCCATTCTTAGTTCTATGTGCATTGTCCCAAGACTAGTTGATTGATGCATAACTTGTTATTGCTTGTTTGAAACTATTGTATCTAGTCACTCTTTTGAACTTTGAAGGTGTCCTATGCATTTATATTTGCTACTCTATTGAGGGACAAGTTGAATACTATTATGCTATGTTTTCTTTATGTGAAACAAACAAACGTCTTGCAAAGCATGTTATTCATGAATCATTTGTTTGTGCCTTTTCATGTTGCATCTTAGTTTCTTTGCTTATTGCTAGAACTTTGTCTTCCATGTTTTGATTGAAGTACTTTGATCCCAGCTTTGAGTTTTGCAAATACTTTTGATCAAGTTTTTGATGGTGCATGTCACCTCAAAAATTATTCTTTTTTATCACTTACCTACTCGAGGACGAGCAGGAGTTAAGCTTGGGGCTGTTGATACATTGCAAATGTATCTATAATTTTTGATGTTCCATGCTTGGTTTTATCCACTTTCTTGTGTTTTGTTCCAAATTTGGAGTACTTTTATTATGATTTCTTGGACTAACCTATTAACAAGAGCCACAGTGCCAGCTACCTGTTTTCTGTTGTTTTTGGTTCCAGAAAAGACAAAATGAATATTCTCGGAATTGGACGGGACAAAAGCCAAAGTGCCTATTTTTCCGGAAGGGATCAAGTGCCAGAATATGAGACGAAGAAGGGATGGGGGCCGGCCACACCACTGGTCAGCTGGCCGCAAGGCCAGGGTGGTCTGGCCGACCCCAGCACCCCCTCGGCCTCTCCTTCCGCCTATAAGTTGCCCTCGGGACGAAAACCCTAGGTACCCGACCAAAAACTCGTCGTTTTCGTGTTTTTTGGCTGTTTTCATGAGCTATTGCCCACAATTTTGGGGTTCTAGGGCGATTTACAACAACAGTAAGACCCGATACAAGTTTGAGAGATATGACCAAAAACTCATTGTTTTCGTGTTTTATGGCCGTTTTCATGAGCTATTGCCCACGGTTTTGGAGTTCTAGGGCGATTTACAATGACCAGAAGACCTGATAAAAGTTTGAGAGGTATGACCAAAAACTCGTTGTATTCGCATTTTATGGCCGTTTTCATGAGCTATTTCCCACGGTTGGGGTTCTAGGGCGATTTAGAACGACAGTATGACCCGATACATGTTTGAGAGATATGACCAAAAACTCGTTGTATTCATGTTTTATGGCTGTTTTCATGAGCTATTGCCCAAAATTTTGGGGTTCTAGGGCGATGTAACACCCTCGAATCGGCCCTATGCGAGTTTTAGTGCTTCCTGCCAAACCCGCATAGAAATGATTCAAGGATGCCCACCAGGCACTTGCGTGCGGGTGGAAAACGAAGTAATATCATTACACAATAGTCCACGATGGAACCCACAGAACAGATATATATATACAGCAACGACTCAGTGAGTCAAGAATACAGATATACAGTACAAAGATCCAAATCACCTTGAAAACGATACAGCATCCGAGTACGTGTAATAAGCAAATTGGGCTAAGAGCCCTGGAGAATAACCAATGGCGTCCATAACCCTGGCCAGGCCAAGCCGGAAGGGTGACCCTGCTAACAACGTCGATCTCAAACCTACTAAAACAAAAGGGGGTGCCAACGAAGGGCAAAGGAAAAAGAGGCGTCGATCGAGGCGATGCAGCGAGGCTAGAATTCGGCGGCTCTCGCCTACATAGGTATGGTGGAATGAAGCGGCAGCGAAGCATGCACTAAACAACCTATAGAGACTCGATAAACTGTCGGCTATTAGAGTGAGATAAGAAAGACCTATTCGGAACCAACCTGATACTAACACCAAACATACTCATCCCGGCATTTCCCCCTCGACCAAACGAGGAAGTCAACCGAGGAACTCACACAGTTGGCAGTTTTATTCATTCCATTATAGTTGAAGCACTTACTAGTCAGATATAGATAGCATGAGTCATTCTGATAGCATAGGTAGTGGGCAGTTTTAGTTAACCATTCAGTTGTAGTCGCAGTACTTACTAGTCAAATACAATTATCATGTGACATCCCAAACCCAGCAGTTGTTGGCACTTTTATTTCATTCCATTGGAGTCATGATACTTACTAGGCAGGTATAACATGACACAATATACCCCAGTTCCACCAGTTCTTGGCACTTTTATTATCCATTGCATTGTAGTGAAGCTGATTACTAGTCACATATTAAATCAAATTTATAGCACTACTTTAGTTATGCTTGTCTATGATCGAGATAATGTGCTCCAAGTCGTCCATAACCACGGACACGGCTTTCAGAAAGATTTACCCTGCAGGGGTGCACAAATAGCAACACACACACGATCAACCTCGGAAAAACCAAATCAAAACCCAACGAGGCTTTCACGACAAAGCAATCACAGGATTCATAAAAGATTTCAGGGGGCCACCCCACAAAGCTACCCACGACGAAGTTGGCCGGCTCCGAGACGGACCCAGGGTTTGTGTAAACGGCGGTAAACGACTAGGAACTCGAAAGTGTGACTAGGCTTGTCGATACAGCGAAAATGTGTCACGATCCAAAACAGTACAGGTGCTCCACGCATAATCTTAAATAAAGCAGTAAAGCATGGCATAAGTACATGATAGTAATAAAGCCCCAAACTAGTTTGTGGCCCCAAGAAATAAGAAATGAATCAAGCTCTGGCTAAGGGGATTCATGGTCCCACATGCGGATAGTGCGATAGTCAAGGAACAGGTATCAAGTACTCGGGGCCTACGGGACACAAGTGAGCGGTTAAAAACCAAATATTTGCTATTGCCCACCGATGCCTCTACATTAGTTATAACTATTCCCAGCATTTTAATCAAGTTGTATTTAAAGTCATGATCATCTCCACCATTAAACATGTGCCAACCTTCCAACAATGGTGGAGCGACAACAACGCGAAGTAGCACCTGAGCAAGCAACTACGACTCGCAAGGCCAACTATCTATCAAACAACAGGCAATAGGATGTGTCTAAGGCAATATAGAGGCTGCAAGGTATATAAATGGTACGGAAACTAAAGCATCGCAACACGGATAGCAGTAGATCAACAAGAAGGAAGTAAAGACTATAAATGCAAAATAGGTAGAAAGGGGGAGATTGCTCGCCTGGAAACATAGCCGGAGATACATTATCCGAAGAACTTGCCGATACTCGCATCAACTCAATGGCCTAATCCGTGAAGAAGCAAAGCACTAGAAGAAACATCGGATACACTATTTAATACTACGGCAGAATATCGGGCATGATGCATGTATGATGCATGACATGGCAAAGATGCGATGCAATTAGGCAATATTAAGCGGAACCGGGGTCCCGACAATTAATTATATGGTTCATGTTATTGAGCTACCCTGCAATTTAAATGTTGGCTTAACAAGGCAAAACATGGTATTGGTTCGCTACACAAATTTAAATGAGGCCAATATAAGACTAGATTAGCCCGCATATGGTCTCCATATTTAATTATGAGGTGAATCGCATAATGCCCCAAACCCACAATATGTATGCAAGCATGACAATTGAAATGCAACAGGGTGGATATCATATATTATAAAATTATGGGTCTTGAAAAGGAATCACACATTAGGGGTTCGGAGATGTTGGGGGTCGGAGGGGTTCGGGTTCAGCGGCATCGGTTCTTCAGGGTCGGGGCTTCAGGGTTTGGTCTTCGGATCCGGGGTCTCAGCCATCGAAAGAACTTGACATTAGACGGTACTTGTCGGTGTTGCAATAGCCGAACATCACCCACCCATATCATATATCACCACATGGGTATCACACATCACGGTTGCCGCTGTACCGACATACCACATCTTCACATCAGTACCAAAACACCATTGTACTTCTCACCCAATAGCACTCCAACTGGACTTGATTACCGTGCTAGCAGGATTGTAGGATCCGTCGGGAAGGCAGTCACGGGGACGATGATGTCACGCGTGGCAGAGAGCCTGAACACAAGGATGATGATGACCGATGATGGGAGCTTGCTGGCATTGGGGGCAGGGGAAGCGGCCAGGACGGGCTCCGCGATGAGGCAGACACACACGGCAGGCACGCCCAACATCGTGGATGAAAGGGAGGTGGACGGCCGGCGGCCAAGGCAGCGCTGGGCCACCTTGCAGAGGTGGGACGCGGAGGCACGCAGGCAGAGGTCGACGATGGTGGAGAAGCAACAGCGGAGGAGCATCTGGGTTGGGGTGAGCGAGCGGTGACCGTGGGCTCGACGAGGTTCGAGCGCCAGCAGCTAGGGTCCTGGAAGGCAGCGAGCAGGCAGGGGCTCACCGGCCGGGACGACGGAGCTCGTTAGCAGGGATCCGAGGCGGCGGGACGACGCAGTGTACCGCGGTGGTGACCGAGGTGAGACGAGGTCAGGCCGGCCGAGGAGGAGGTAGGGCCGCGGTGGTTCTGCGCGTGAGCGGGACAGAGGAACGGCGGCGCATTGGGAGGGGGTCGGGGTCGCGATGGGGATGAAGGGGAGCATCGGCGGTTGTTACAGGGTGGGGTGGGTGCTAGGAATCGCGAGCGAGGAGGGGCTCAGGCAGAGACGGTCGTGTCAAGGACGCTGTCGGGTGGGGCCGAGCACGGTGGGATCTAGGGCGGGGTTGGTGGTGACTGGGTGGTTACGGCTCGGGTCGTTTGTCTAGGTCGAATTGGGGAAGCAGCGTGTCCAGTGTATGTGAGTCGTCTTGGCGTCTTCTTGGCTGGTGGGGAGTTCGGTAGCTAGGGTTTGGTCTGGGGTGGTAGATCTAGGATTAGGTTTAGCTAGGGTTTGGTCTAGTTGGGTTGGGCCGGGTCTGATCTGTCGGGTGGTAGGTGGCCTGGCCTACGGGCGGGGCTGCCTCCCCGGGTTCTATAAAATATGTTTTATTTATATAATGTGTTTTAAACAGTCTTTGGATAAATAGTTTTAGACAAATAAAAGATTCAAAAGAGACCAGAGTTTTATATTTGAAATAGAGAGGGGTATTTAGAAAATAAAGATAGGCTTTTGAAAATAGTTTTAGGTAAACAGATGCATGATGATGATGATGCTCAAATGCAATGTGGCATGATGACATTATCATGCGGTCAATAATGATGCACAAAATAAAAACAACAAGCGATTTTCTAGTAGTGATTTTATCGGGGTGCTACAATTCGACACCACTAACAATGGATCTCGCCCTCGAGATCCGCCTCATGGTACGGGGAAGAAGGCCAACGATCTGAATCTTCTCGCTTCATGTAGACCCTCGCCACACCACTAACAAAGATTCTTGCTCCGTCTTGAATTTGGCGACACCGCCATCAAGGGGTTGTTGCTCACGTTCGTCGAGAGAACACTCCAGAGAAACAAAGACGAAGGTAGAGGTCTCAAAAGATACGACCACCTCTAACTTTGATAAAAGGAGAGAAAGGTACAACCTAATCCACTGCAATGTAAAAGAGCGAATAGAATGAGTAGTCAGCATGGGGGCCAATCCATCACGCACCCAAACTATTACTCCGCACATGCAGTAGAAAATGTGCAACCCATTCTCGGATTTTAGACTGAAGATCTTGTCAAGCGATGTTTGGAAAATAAAGGAGTGATGCAGTTGCTTCATCGGATCTGGCGTAGATGATGTCGTCGCGTTGAAAAACACCGGAAGATACAAAGAATGATTTCAGTGGATTTTGATCCACCGAAAGGTACAACAGATGAAGGGTACTCAGATAGCACAAAAACCGGATGTGGAAACATCATTACAAGAGGAAGGAAGCGAAACCCTGAAGGTACGATAGAAAACCCAACCACGAGAATTTCCTGGACTTGAAGAAAGGTAAGAGACCAGATTCAAAACTCCCAAAGGTAAGAGGAGAATAGCATAGGGGTAAGGAGTAAAAACAGACCTAATCAGATCTATCCAACCGATTTTGCAAAAATAGTTTTAACACTCTACTTCGTCCGTTAGCTAGGTTATCCTACAGGCTGGACTAGTGGGGTATCGCAACTGCTGGGCTCTGATACCACTTTGTAACACCCTCGAATCGGCCCTATGCAAGTTTTAGCGCTTCCCGCCAAACCCGTATAGAAACGATTCAAGGACGCCCACCAGGCACTTGCGTGCGGGTGGAAAACAAAGTAATATCATTACACAATAGTCCACGATGGAACCCATAGAACAGATATATATACAGCAACGACTCACTGAGTCAAGAATACAGATATACAGTACAAAGATCCAAATCACCTTGAAAGCAAGATACGCAGCATCGATGCGGATAATAAGCAAATTGGGCTAAGAGCCCTAAAGAATAACCAATGGCGTCCATAACCCTGCCTAGGCCAAGACGGAAGGGTAACCCTGCTAACAACGTCGATCTCAAACCTGCTAAAACAAAAGGGGGTGCCGACGAAGGGCAGAGGAAAAAGAGGAGCGTCAGTACTGAGGCCAGTACATGGCGAGGCTAGAATTCGGTGGCTCTCGGCTACATAGGTATGGTGGACTGAAGCGGCAGCGAAGCATGCACTAAACAACCTATAGAGACTTGATAAACTGTCGGCTATTAGAGTGAGATAAGAAAGACCTATTCGGAACCAACCTGATACTAACACTAAACATACTCATCCCGGCATTTCCCCCTCGGCCAAACGAGGAAGTCAACCGAGGAACTCACACAGTTGGCAGTTTTATTCATTCCATTATAGTTGAAGCACTTACTAGTCAGATATAGATAGCATGAGTCATCCTGATAGCATAAGTAGTGGGCAGATTTAGTTAACCATTCAGTTGTAGTTGCAGTACTTACTAGTCAGATACAATTATCATGTGACATCCCAAACCCAGCAGTTGTTGGCACTTTTATTTCATTCCATTGGAGTCACGATACTTACTAGGCTGGTATAACATGACACAATACACCCTAGTTCCACCAGTTGTTGGCACTTTTATTATCCATTGCATTGTAGTGAAGCTGATTACTAGTCACATATTAAGTCAAATTTATATCACTACTTTAGTTATGCTTGTATATGATCGAGATACTATGCTCCAAGTCGTCCATAACCGCGGACACGGCTTTCAGAAAGATTTACCCTGCAGGGGTGCACAAATAGCAACACACATACGATCAACCTCGGAAAAACCAAATCTAAACCCAACGAGGCTTTCACGACAAAGCAATCACAGGATTCATAAAAGATTTCAGGGGGCCACCCCACTAAGCTACCCGCGACGAAGTTGGCCGTCTCCGAGACGGACCTGTGGTTTAATGTGAATGATGGCTTATTGGGAACCCGAAAGTGTGATTGGGTGATACGTCCATTTTGCATCACTATTCTATGTCTTAATTCACTATTATTCATTGATATATTTCGTATTGAGGGGTGATACTTATGTTATTTCATCTGTTTTTGCATGGTTGATGACTTTTGGAGCATGGACCACTGTAGTCAGGATTCTGATGGAAAAGGTGTTGTTTGGAGACAAAATTCGCGAAGATCAGAAAATCCGGGAAAATATACGGAAAATCCTATTTTTCCAGAAGACTAAGGATGCGAGAAGATGGAGTGGAGATGGGCCACAGGGGGGCCCACACCACCCCCTGGCGCGGGCAGCCCTAGGCCACGCCTGGAGGTGGTGTGGCCACCCTGGCCCACTCCAGCCTCTCTCCTCTGGCGTATATCATCCTCCCAAAACCCTAAGACTCGGGGAGGGATCACAGAAAGATTCCACCGCCTCTGCGGGGCGGAAAACACCGAGAGAGAAAGATCTCTCCGGCAGACAGATTTCTGCCGGGGGAATTCCTTCCCGGAGAGGGGAGATCGTCGCCATCAACACCACCATCAAGCTGTACTTCATCGAGATCATCATCATCACCACCATCATCACCATCAGCACCCTCATCACCATCTCCATATTGCTGTAACAATTGCGTTGAATCTTGCATTAGTTCATAGGGGAAACTTTCCCGGTGTTGATTACTCTTTGTAGTTGATGCTATTGAGTGAACCATTGAATTATTGTTTATGTTCAGATTGTTATACATCATTATTACATCTCTGATCATGATCCATATGATGTCTTGTCAGTAGTTCGTCTTGTTCTTGAGGACATGGGAGAAGTCTTGTTGTTAGTAGTGGAGTTGCGTTGAGAAAGATTCAATAGATTGTTATTTAAGTTGTGGTGTACTTCTTCTAGTGGTGTCATGTGAACGTCGACTACATGACACTTCACCTATATGGGCCTAGGGGAATGCATTGTGTATTTGGCTACTAATCGTAGGGGTTGCCGGAGTGATAGAAACCTGAACCCCCGTTAGGAAACCATTGCACAAGGGATGTAAGGGTCTTAGAGTTTAAAGCTATGGTTAGGTTTCTACCTTAATTACTTTCTCGTACTTACGGATGTTTGCAAGGGGTATAATCACAAGTATGTATTAGTCTTGGATGGGGCGGTACATTAGCACAGGTTCACCCACACAACACTTAGCAAGCTAGAGAAGATTAATCAACTATATGAAGCGAAAGCACTTGACAGTCTTCCTGTGTGTCCTCGAGAATGTTTGGTCATCTTAAGTAATACAACCGGTTTTTCCTTTGCTGCATAAAGGATTGGGCCACTTGCTGCATTTATTCCTACTATCTTTTATTTACTCGTACTTTGTTTACTTGCTTTATCGAAAACCCCTAAAAATCCGTTTGCTAAGTATTTGCAGAGAATTCCTGATCCATACCACTAGCCAGACCTTACGCTCCTCGTTGGGTTCGACACTCTTACTTATCGAAAATACTGCGATACACCCCCTATACTTGTGGGTCATCAAGACTATTTTCTAGCGCCGTTGCCGGGGAGTGAAGCGCTATTGGAGAGTGGAACTGGTAAAGGAAACTTCTACTGTGAGTATTGTTTACTTCTGCTAGCTTCTTTATTTTCGTTATGGATAATTCGCTGAGTTTCTTATTTGGTAATGCTACTACCACTGCTAAGGTAGTAGATAAGCCACCACCTGCTGAGAATGATGTTTTCAAAATACCTACAAGAATTATTGATCGTGTTATGGATAACTACTATGTTGGGGATGGAACTGTCCATCCCGGTGATCATTTACTCTTTATACACGAATTATGCGGGTTGTTCAAGTGTGCAGGTATTAGTACAGATCAAGTTAAGAAGAAGTTATTCTCATTATCACTAAAAGGAAGAGCTGAGGAATGGTATAAGCTGCTGAAGAATGGTCAAGCTCTGGAATGGGAGGAAATAGTGCCTCTCTTTTATTCAAAGTTTTATCCTCCTAGTGAGATTCATAAAGATCGGAATCAAATATACAACTTTTGGTCTCTTGATGGAGAGAGTACAGCTCAAGCTTGGGGGAGATTGAAGTTACTAATGCTCAAATGTCCCATTCATGAGCTCCCCAATAATATTATTATCAATAACTTTTATGCAAGGCTCCCTCTATATGATAAAGATTTATTGGATGCTTCATGTGCTGGATCATTCACTCGCATGGAAGAAGAAGCTAAATGGGATCTTCTGGACTGTATTCAAGACAATGCTGAAGCTTGGGAGAATGACAAAGGTAGAAAGTCAGGTATAAATTATGATTATGAATTCATTGAATCTTTTATGGGAACTGATGACTTTCAAAATATTAAAAATGCTTATGGTCTATATTCTCAAGCTATTGCTTCTTATTTTAAGGCTTTTGCTTCCTACATTGAAGTGCCTAAAAAGAAGTGGAATAAGTATCATGAACCTTATAAAGATATTGCTAAGAGTGTTCCTGCAAGAAATACTGAAGTTTATACTGCTAATCATGTTTTACCTAAACCTTATATTGAGAAAATGCCTTTTCCAGTTAAGGTAAAGGAACATTCTATGATAGCTAGTATGGTTAATGAAAGTACAAGAAAAGCTATTGAACCTGATAAACAAATGGTTGATGAACCTATAATAGCAAATGTGAAAGACTTTGTCACTAAATATGAAAAGGAGGGACACACTATCCTTTGCAAGGATACCTCTAATATGGTTTCACATAGTAGTGTTATGAGAGCTAGTATTCCTGTGTTTTCTGTTAGAATAAGTGATCATTGCTATGATGGTCCTTGTGATAGATATATTGTTAAGTTTATGCATGATATTGGAAGTTACTATGAGAGAGGGAAAAGTGTTCTTATGCATCTTAATAATATCAAGTTTCCTCGTTTTATGCTGAAAGTTTTTATGTTGCACTTCTTTTGCCTTCTTATGCAAGTTGCCTCTGGTTTCAATAACTTGTTTGTTTACAAAATCCTCTTGCATAGAAGTGGGTTAGACTTAAAATGTGTGTGTGTTTTTGCTTCTTAATGCTCTCTTTCACTTCAATCCATATCCTTATGAGAGCTTCTTCAAAATTATCATGCCCATCTTAATGGCTATAAAGAAAGAGCTTTATGGGAGACAACCCAATTTGTTTTTACTTTTAGTTTGTTTTTGTTTCTTTGAGTCTTGGAAGTTATTACTTCGGTAATAACTGCTCCTTATCCGTTTTGTTTGGTTTTTGTGTCAAGATCAACCTCTAATGAGACAGAAGTAAGATTTGGGGAAGTTGTTGTTCCGAAACAGATTTTTGTGCTTCACCGTAAAAATTCGTGAGAGATCTCTGTATGTCGGATTGAGCTGTAATTTTTTGTGCTTCTGCCCCAGGTTGTTATTTAACTCTCGTTAGTTTTGCACTTTTTGATTTGAGCAACAGAAGATTTTCGAAAAAATTGATCTTTACCTGCTGGTCTGTTTTGACAGATTTTGCCACTCTTGCATTTGCTTCTTTATTCGATTTCCTTTTTGAATTCTTTTTTGGTTTTCGGAAGGAGTTGCTACAGTAGCTTATGTTTTGATGGTTTTCATTTGAAGTTGGACTCAAAAGGTTTTATCACTTCACTATTACTAATGTTGCTAATGAGAACTGTGTGAAGTTTTGTGTGAAAGAAATTTCCAGGAAGTGGAGACAGTGGTGTAATAAGGAAGAGAAGGGTTTTATGACTCAAGTAATAAGTGTATGAAGATGAAGATATTGATGATATTCAAGTGATGACTCTAGAAGAATCTACTAGATACCAAATTCAGAAACCTGCAGAGTCCGTTTCCAACTAGGTAACAGTTCTGGTAAGAAAAGTTCCGCGAAAATACAATCCAACTATATTTTTGCAGTTTTCAGTCAATGAGGAAAGCTATGAAGAGAAAAAGGGACGGAAACAAAGCCAGGGTGGCTCACACCACCTTGTGGCATGGGCCCACCCCTGGTCGCGCCACCAGGTGGTGAGGCCACCCTAGACTCCGCCTCCGACCCGTTTTCACCCAGTACCTTCCTTTTGATATGAAACTCCGTAATATATAACCACCCGGATCCCCCGAGGTCCGTATATCGTGTTTTCGTCGTGTTTTTGTTTCGATCTGTTTCTGCCAGGTAAAATCTCAGATTTGTAGCCTCAATGTCTTCCACTGGATCAGTTAAGGGAGATTCCTTGGAAGATATCATCAACCCATACATGAGAGAATTGAAGATTCATCCCAAGGAGTTATTGCTCGAAGGTGGGGAGGTTCAGATTAAAGAGGTTCAAGGCCCTAAAGGTGAAGGAAGTCTGGAGGACAGGATGGAAGCATTGGAACAAGAAGTCTTTAGGTACAAGAAGATGGCGGAGCGCGAAGTGGATATCGTCCATAAGATTTGTTCCGAACTCATCACCAAGCACCAAAAGGAGACTGCTGAACTCAAAGACGAAGTCCTCTCACTCTGCCAAACAACCAACAAACTGCAAGCACAGTTCTATGACGTTCAAAATCAAAACTGTGAGTATGAGGCTAGATTTAAACTCATAAGTGTTGTTGCAAGTTTCAGGATGTTGGAAACCACGATGTCCTTTGTTGATGGGAAGCCTTTACCTTGGAAGACGGACGAAGATGAGAGGATACCACCACCACCAAAGGAGTAATTCGTCATCAGGTTTGGCATCCCCTTGGTTTGTTCCAAGCTTGGGGGAGTGCCGCGGTATCATATCACTATCTTCTATCTTTTCATCTTATTAGTAGAGTCTTATCATGAATAGAGGAATTATTATGTAGGATGGTTTGCATTATGGAAGTGTCCCCTCTCTCGTTAGATATGTATCCCTTGGTGTGAGTTGTCGTTATGGAATATTAATGAGAAGTTCTATCATTCACTCTTTTGCATAGCTTATATTAGTTTTCAATTCGTGGTTATATGATTGATCTTGTTGTTAGTATTGGTATCACTTTGGGATCATTGAGTTAATTTAGTTGGTTTTGGCAAACCTGGCTCGTCAAGAGTAACACTATTTTGAGAGTTGAATGAAAATATAGAAGTACTCTAGAGAAAAATAATTTCATCATCTTTCTTTCTTGATTTGCTCATAAGTCTAGTATTCTCTAGTTAAGATCTTTTGTGCTTTCAAGGAAGATTGCATGTTTGTTTTTATCACTTGTATGTTTGTTTGTTTCCTTCAACTCTTATACTTGCTACCCAACCTTGCTAGCCAAAAACCTGTACTGAGAGGGATTTCTTCTCGTGCATCCACTCCTTTAAACCAAAACCTTTGCCATTTGTGTCCACCATACCTACCTAGTAGCATTATTGCTATTCCAAGTAAATTCTTGTTTTTTCTACCTCCCAAATTAAACTTGTTATGTGAAAATTAGTGATTAAAGCTCTCACGAACTTGATGGCACACTTTACTTTCTTGCATTTAATAAACTTGAACCATTGGGTCCTTCTTTGTTGCGTATATGCTTGCGCTTTATGAGTTGAAGTTAGCCGAACCATGTATCATGGGGACCGCTTTCAACACTTCATTTGGTACTTTGTACCTAGTTGATATCATGTTCTTTTGCTTATGGATCCCGGCGGTGTGAAATAAAAGTGGAACTTGTAAGATCATGGAGTTTATATGTGTGTTAGAGAAACGCCTAGGCCGCTAGCCTAAGCATGCCTAACCATGGTGGAAACTTGCAGCATAACTATAGTGAGCATTCTATGAAGCATCCTCAATAAAAACCTATGCAAATAACAAATAAAAAGATCGCTGAGATGCTCACTGTCTGCTTGCCTTGTCATTTTGATTATGGGATAGCTCCTGTGTCATGTGCAAGGGGTACCCCATTGGCGGTTCTCAATGATACGCATGTATTTACAATGACAAGAGCTTGCTCGTGACTGAAGTTGAGTAGCATGAGGATCAGTACTCATAAGTAAGGGGCATGAGATTTCAACTTATAACTTGTCAAGCATATCCTGTTAGTTGTGTCACTTTAACCTTAATCACCTAAAGATGCCTATGATAGGGGCAATGAGAGCTAAAAGCTAGTAAGTATCATAATTTTTGGGAGCTCTTTATGAGACTTGCAATCCCTGCTTCCCTCTTTGAAGGGCCTTTCTTTTATGTTGTAGTTGAGTCAGTAAAACCTACTCCCTTCTATCTCAGCAAGTATTTTGAGTTGTTGTGTTTCATTCATTCATATGTTGATTTATTCAATCATGTTTCTTATGTTCCTTGTTTTGCACATTGCTCTTGTCCTGATGTTTACTACTTTGAAAGCTTTCATTGAAAAACCAGCTATTTGTGAACTCCAGCAAATTATCAACTATTCTTCGACCAAGAGCTAAGTTTGCCATTACCAATTATGATTCACTTTATGTATCTTTATTGTGTTTCCTTTACCTATTACAAGTTGAGTTATATAATAGTGAGTTGTCTTCTATTATGATCTATGCTTTTGATGAATGTGATGCTTCTTGTCCGTATTCTTTTATCGACTCTTCACTCCATAAACCCGAGGCCATGTTTATTGAGATCAGTTTCGCTTGGGGACAAGCGAAGTCTAAGCTCGGGGGGAGTTGATACATCCATTTTGCATCACTATTCTATGTCTTAATTCATTATTCATTGATATATTTCATATTGAGGGGTGATACTTATGCTATTTCATCTGTTTTTGCATGGTTGATGACTTTTGGAGCATGGACCGCTGCAGTCAGGATTCTGATGGAAAAGGTATTGTTTGGAGGCAAAATTCGCGAAGATCAGAAAATCCAGGAAAATATACGGAAAATCCTATTTTTCCAGAAGACTAAGGATGCCAGAAGATGGAGTGGAGATGGGCCACAGGGGGCCCACACCACCTGGCGCTGACCCTAGGTCGCCTAGAGGTGGTGTGGCCATCCTGGCCCACTCCAGCCTCTCTCCTCTGGCGTATATCATCCTCCCAAAACCCTAAGACTCGGGGAGGGACCACAGAAAGATTCCGCCATCTCTGCAAGGCGGAAAACACCGAGAGAGAAAGATCTCTCCGTGCATGATTCTGAGGAATTCCTTCGGAGAGGGAGATCGTCGCCATCAACACCACCATCAAGCTGGACTTCATCGGGATCATCATCATCATCATCACCACCACCATCATCACCATCAGCACCCTCATCACCATCTCCATATTGCTGTAACAATTGCGTTGAATCTTGCATTAGTTTATAGGGGAAACTGTCCCGGTGTTGATTACTCTTTATAGTTGATGCTATTGAGTGAACCATTGAATTATTGTTTATGTTCAGATTGTTATACATCATTATTACATCTCTGATCATGATCCATATGATGTCTTGTCAGTAGTTCGTCTTGTTCTTGAGGACATGGGAGAAGTCTTGTTGTTAGTAGTGGAGTTGCGTTGAGAAAGATTCAATAGATTGTTATTTAAGTTGTGGTGTACTTCTTCTAGTGGTGTCATGTGAACGTCGACTACATGACACTTCACCTATATGGGCCTAGGGGAATGCATTGTGTATTTGGCTACTAATCGTAGGGGTTGCCGGAGTGATAGAAACCTGAACCCCCGTTAGTAAACCATTGCACAAGGGATGTAAGGGTCTTAGAGTTTAAAGCTATGGTTAGGTTTCTACCTTAATTACTTTCTCGTACTTACGGATGTTTGCAAGGGGTATAATCACAAGTATGTATTAGTCTTGGATGGGGCGGTACATTAGCACAGGTTCACCCACACAACACTTAGCAAGCTAGAGAAGATTAATCAACTATATGAAGCGAAAGCACTTGACAGTCTTCCTGTGTGTCCTCGAGAATGTTTGGTCATCTTAAGTAATACAACCGGTTTGTCCTTTGCTGCATAAAGGATTGGGCCACTTGCTGCATTTATTCCTACTGTCTTTTATTTACTCGTACTTTGTTTACTTGCTTTATCGAAAACCCCTAAAAATCCGTTTGCTAAGTATTTGCAGAGAATTCCTGATCCATACCACTAGCCAGCACCTTCTGCTCCTCGTTGGGTTCGACACTCTTACTTATCGAAAATACTGCGATACACCCCCTATACTTGTGGGTCATCACTGGGCTTGTCGATACAGCGAAAACGTGTCACGATCCAAAACAGTACAGGTGCTCCACGCACAATCTTAAATAAAGCAGTAAAGCATGGCATAAGTACAGGGTAGTAATAAATCCCCAAACTAGTTTGTGGCCCCAAGAAATAAGAAATGAATAAAGCTCTGGCTAAAGGGATTCATGGTCCCACATGCGGATAGTGCGATAGTCAAGGAATAGGTATCAAGTACTCGGGGCCTACAGGACACAAGTGAGTGGTTAAAAACCAAATATTTGCTATTGCCCACCGATGCCTCTACATTAGTTATAACGATTCCCAACATTTTAATCAAGTTGTATTTAAAGTCATGATCATCTCCACCATTAAACATGTGCCAACCTTCCAACAATGGGGGAGCGGCAACAACGCGAAGCAGCATCTGAGCAAGCAACTACGACTCGCAAGGCCAACTATCTATCAAACAACAGGCAATAGGATGTGTCCAAGACAATATAGAGGCTGCAAGGTATATAAATGGTACGGAAACTAAAGCATCGCAACACGAATAGCAGTAGATCAACAAGAAGGAAGTAAAGACTATAAATGCAAAATAGGTAGAAAGGGGAAGATTGCTCGCCTAGAAACATAGTCGGAGATACATTATCCGAAGAACTTGCCGATACTCGTATCAACTCAACAGCCTAATCCGTGAAGAAGCAAAGCACTAGAAGAAACATCAGATATACTATTTAATACTACGGCAGAAGATCGAACATGATGCATGTATGATGCATGACATGGCAAAGATGCGATGCAATTAGGCAATATTAAGCGGAACCGGGGTCCCGACAATTAATTATATGGTTCATGTTATTGAGCTACCCTGCAATTTAAATATTGGCTTAATAAGGCAAAACATGGTATTGGTTCGCTACACAAATTTAAATGAGGCCAATATAAGACTAGATTAGCCCGTATATGGTCTCCATATTTAATTATGAGGTGAATCGCATAATGCCCCAAACCCACAATATGTATGCAAGCATGACAATTGAAATGCAACAAGGTGGATATCATATAGTATAAAAATATGGGTCTCGAAAAGGAATCACACATTGGGGGTTCGGAGATCTTGGGGGTCGGAGGGGTTCGGGTTCAGCGGCATCGGTTCTTCAGGGTCAGGGCTTTAGGGTTTGGTCTTCGGATCCGAGGTCTCAGCCATCGAAAGAACTTGACATTAGACGGTACTCGTCGGCGTTGGAATAGTCGAACATCACCCACCCGTATCATATATCACCACATGGGCATCACACATCACGGTTGCCGCTGTACCGACATACCACATCTTCACATCAGTACCAAAACACCACTGTACTTCTCACCCAGTAGGCGGGACTTGATTACCGTGCCAGCAGGATTGTAGGATCCGTCGGGAAGGCGGTCACGGGGACGATGTTGTCATGCGTGGCAGAGAGCCTGAACACAAGGATGATGATGACCGACGATGGGAGCTTGCTGGCATTGGGGGCAGGGGACGCGGCCAGGACGGGCTCCGCGATGAGGCAGACACACACGGCAGGCACGCCCAACGTCGTGGATGAAAGGGAGGTGGACGGCCGGCGGCCAAGGCGGCGCTGGGCCACCTTGCAGCGGTGGGACGCGGAGGCACGCATGCAGAGGTCGACGACGGTGGAGAAGCAACGGCAGAGGAGCATCTGGGTTGGGGTGAGCGAGCGGTGACCGTGGGCTCGACGAGGTCCGAGCGCCAGCGGCTGGGGTCCTAGAAGGCAGCGAGCGGACAAGGGCTTATCGGCCGGGACGGCAGAGCTCGCTAGCAGGGATCCGACGCGGCGGGGACGACGCGGTGTACCACGGTGGCGATCAAGGTGAGACGAGGTCAGGCCGGCGGAGGAGGAGGCGGGGCCGCGGTGGTTCTGCGCGTGAGCGGGACAGAGGAACGACAACGCATCGGGAGAGGGTCAGGGTCGCGATGGGGATGAAGGGGAGCGTCGGCGGTTGTCGCAGGGTGGGTGGGTGCTGGGAATCGCGAGCGAGGAAGGGCTCGGGCAGAGACGGTCGCGTCAAGGACGCTGTCGGGTGGGGCCGGGCACGGTGGGATCTAGGGCGAGGTTGGTGGCGACTGGGTGGTTACGGCTCGGGTCATTTGTCTAGGTCGGGTGGGGAACGCGTGGCCGCCGCCGCCAATCGAGTCCGCCGCTGCCCCCTCCCGCGAAGCAGTGCCAGCGCCGGGTAGTGGAAGTCTCACCGCCGCCGGCACCGCATGGACTTTGCCGGGTGGCGCGCGCCGGCGACAGCGGGAGAGGGGGAGGGGAGAGGAGGAGGTGAGGTGCGACAGAGGGAGCTAGGGTTTGTCTCGGTCGCCCACACGGGGGGCGACGCCCACACGTTCAGAAAAAAACTTCAGATTCTAAAATCATGTGAGAGTAGTATAATCGAAATCATTAATTTAAATATGGAGGTATACCTTAAGAAAAAGATTATTTCTTTTCCTTTTTCTTCTTCATTTGATCTTGTGGGTTCGTCACAATTCCTATGTAGGAAAGATAAAATTATGTAGAAAAGATAAAATGGTTTTTTATATGTATAAGACTAGTCACAATGAGGAATATCATATAATAGTATCATGTATATGACATTAGTATATGATACCATATCTACAATGCATAGTATCATGTAGTGGTATCAGTCTTAGTATATTTATTATTTTGTAGAATCTCAATGTAAAATTGTATATAAGATTTATTTGAGATTAGTTTTTCTAGTTTTACGCGCTATGGTATCGTATTACCTATGGTACCAACACAACCTCTTTTAATTAGCATGTCACGTTAGAATTTGTCAATTTGACATGTATGATACTACCTATGATACTCCATTGAGACTAATCTAAAAAGGTTTTTTTTACAACAAGGTCACATGACTTTTGTTTGGTTTCGAAAATTACTAGAGCATGTAGGCGCGCGTTGCCGCGTCCATCCATTAGAAAATTCATAGTTATAAAATGGCAAAACTCTATTTAAATTAAAATCTACCTTAGAATTTGTATTGTATTTGTCTACGTAGGTTTTCCTTTATCAATCTTCTCTCTCATTCAGGCTCCATAGAATTTTTTTAGTCATATAATTTTCTTACACAAGATTCACGATGTTTTGTATGTTGATAAGAGGCCATGCTACTAAAATATTTCATGATTTTCTAAATTGAAAGGTGAACATGAGTATATCAAATAAATTGATGATGGATTTAAATAGCATGAAGGAAGTAATAGAAGCATGTCTCTTTGTAAGAGGAGCCACATTCATAGAATATAAGCAGCTGAGCTAGAACAAGTAGAACCTGCAGAGAAATATATTTCTGATTTAGAAAAAATGACAATTGTTATCTGAAGAAGATGGGTATTTCGTTTGAAAATAGAATCAACCTATCAGACCATCATTAGACCTGAAATCTGCCATCGAGTGGGAGTAGCACAGACAGAAACTGAGCCAAGAGATTTTATAGGACATGTAGGCAGTGTAGTAACGTACCATAATCATCTGCCACCGTCAATTTATGCACCATGACTGCCATTAGAGATTTGCAAGAACTGAAAAAATAACACGGTCTAAAGATCAATTAAGACCGGCGCATCAGGTCGCCATAAATGGGGAGGCGAGGGTCTGTACCGCATCCGCAGGAGAGATCGATGACCGCTCCATATTCTGGCCTGCGTTCGAACGGATCGGGAGATGTGCATCTGGTCTCGATCGGTCGAATCTCGATTGGAGTCTACTGCATGCCCGCTCTAGATTTCGGCGTGCGGTCCAATTGATCGGGAGTTGTGCGTCTTGTCTGGATGGTCGAATTTACATTGGAGTCTGTCGCCGCATCGTGTGTCCTCTTCAAAAAAAAATCTGGTGGTTCCGTATGAGCAAGGCGACCCGGTTTCCATTGGAGTCTGCTGCCGCATGTGTCCTCTTCAAAAAAAATCCGATAGTTCCCTACGAGGAGACCCAGTCGAAAGGTGGAGTAGAGCGGGCTGAAATAGATAGACATTCCAGCCCAATTAAGCATAGAAAGGCTTTTTGATGTGCAGAGAAGCGTTCCTAAGGGATAATTCGGCCTACGCGAGAGCTGAGGATCATCCAACGGCCAAAATGACGTGGGATGCGCGATCGAACGGCCAAAACTGTCCAGTTCATGGGAGGTCTCGATCGGTCAAATCTCGATTGGAGTCTACTGCATGCCCACTCTAGATTTCGGCCTGTGGTCCAATCGATGGGGAGTTGTGCGTTTTGTCTGGGTGGTCGAATTTACATTGGAGTCTACCGCCGCATCGTGTGTCCTCTTCAAAAAAAATCTGGTGGTTCCGTATGAGCAAGGAGACCCGATTTCCATTAGAGTCTGCTGCCGCACGTGTCCTCTTCAAAAAAAAATCCGGTGGAGTTGTCGAAAGGTGGAGTAGAGCGGACTGAAATAGATAGACATTCCAGCCCAATTAAGCATAGAAAGCTTTTTGATGTCCAGAGAAGCGTCCCTAAGGAATAATTCAGCCTACGCGGGAGCTGAGGATCATCCAACGACCAGAATGATGTGGGGTGCGCGATGGGATGACCAAAACTGCCCAGTTCATGGGAGACCTTCTTTTTACTCAGTTTTAATACCCCTAATAAGCTCATATGTCTCACCACCGTTTTTTTTTACAGGAAGGCCTTCTTCCCCAAATCCTCACTCACACACACACACACTCCTCCCGTGCTAGGGTTTCAGAACCGAGCTAGATTCCGGCGGCACGTCAAAAAAAAGCTAGATTCCGGCGGCAGGATGGGCGGCGGCGCGGCGGATGAGCGCCAGGTCCCTCGCCTGGAACCCATCCTCGACCACCAACGCCATGAAATGGCCTCGTTGCAGATCCCCGACGAACTCTTGGGGGAAATCCTCCTCCGGCTGCCCACCCCAGCCGACCTCGTCCGCGCCTCCGCTGGCTGTGTCTCCTTCCGCCGCGTGGCTGCCGACCGCTCCTTCCTCCGGCGGTACCGCAAGCTCCACACCCCGCCCCTGCTCGGCTTCCTGGATGATCGCAAAGTCTTCCACCCCGCCATTGCACCGAACCCGTCCGCGTCGGCAGCCACCGCTGTTGCCTTGGCCGCCGACTTCTCCTTCTCCTTCCTCCCCGCTCCCGTCAGCCACTGGGTCCTGCGGGACGTCCGTGACGGCCGCGTGCTCCTCGACAGGCCCATGCGCGTCCACAACAGTTCTGTCGCCTTCCCGGAGGTGGTGGTGTGCGACCCCTTGCACCGGCGATACCTCCTTCTTCCCCCAATCACTTACGACCTAGCCGCGTCGTTGGATGACCCATTCTTGACAAAGAAAAGGCGGCTCGCCCAGACCTTCCTTGTGCCTACCTGTGATGGCGAGGAGGCAGATGAGACATCATTCAGAGTGATCTTGATGGCACAGTGCAAAACTAGGCTAGTCACTTTTCTCTTCTCTTCCAACACCGGACAATGGGGACCTGTTCTATCTCGGCCTTGGAGTGATCTGTTTGCTGGCTTGACACAGTTGACAGCATGGAATAGGCTCTACTTGCGCCAATATGTGTATGGCTGCTTCTACTGGGCTGATAGTGAAGGAAATAATTTACTTGTGCTTGATACCAAAACAATGGAGTTCTCCATTGCCAAACACCCACTGGAAGCTGACAGCTGTTGTGATTTCGTCATGGTGGAGGCAGGGGAAGGCAGGCCTGGGATGTTTGTTCTAGCATATGGCAGATCTGACCTCAGTTATTTCATCAAGCAAAACGGTTGTGGGAGCTCTAGCCAGTGGAAGAAGGTGAAGACAATCTCACCGGGTTTTATGGTCGATTTGATATGTCATATGGAGAAGTACCCGCTCCTGTATCTGGAGCAACAGCGAGGCTCACTGCTCGAGTTTGTCTGTTTCATGCTGGACATTGAAACGTTTCAGCTTGAGAAGGTGTGCAGTGTGCAGTCTTGCTTTGATACTCTGCACGCCTATAGCAACTTCCCCCCATCTCTGTTGTTGCCACCAACAATATCAAATGGTAAGCTGCAAAGTTATCTACCTTTTTTATCACACTTTAGATAGTAGTTATTGGCATCGGTAGGTCTTTTTTACATGATTTGATATTAGTTAGTTTGTATCTTCTTTTGGCAAGGCTAATGAAGCTCAGAAATATAATTGTTACATATTTGCTTGTATGTTCCTATTTTAAGGTAATTAGACAAGTAAACGAAAGTATTTTGTACACTATGGGAAGCTCTCTTGAGACCTCGTGGATCATAAGAACACTATATCACTAATTATTTTGAGGAAATGTTTTTGATATTCAACACTGAGGCTAATGGAAGGGAATATGAGTTCAAATCCAGTTCATTTATGTTCACCTTGGAAACATTGATTGCAGTCAAGAAGGCCTTATACTGTCTACTTGTATTTTGATAGATATAAAGAGTCTTGGAATTGTTTTTGGCCATCTTTACACCAATAGATTTTTTCTCATGATTTCAAGTATATCTGCATAACTGATAATTTTTACCAAAATAAGAAGCTTAGCCATTGCTACAACTAATGCATGTCCTGTATATCCATATAAGATGTTAGCAGAATTGAAGTGGTGGGCTTGATTGGTTTCTCAAAGTACCATTCCAATTTATTTTTTTGCTCAATAGACTTGGCATTCACATAGCAAAAATTGCTTGCTAGCATGTCGGATACCATTGATTTGAAATCAGCTTCTCAAGATAGATTAGAACAGGGCAACCATGTTATATTTTGACAGTTTGAACTTCTCACCTTCCTTTATCTATGTTGTTCAAGTCAAATGGTCAATGCAAGCAAACACTTTAATGAGATGACAGTGGATGCACATAGTTTGTTTATTTTCACTACTGATATCCCCCCTTTTTTTTCCTCAGGCAACTGAAGTTAAAAATTTGTTATACTGCCAAGCTAGCTAATTTATGAAGTACTGCAACGCGAAGCTACCATTTTCTATGGTTATTTGTTGCAAACTAGTACACATGCTAAACTTGAGAGTTGATTCTGTATGTACTGTTTGTGCTTTGTTTTAATCCCCAGTATTTTATCTCGGCCATTGCTCCTCCCTTGTTTTTCTTCTGTTTTTTTTTGTTTACCTTAGCTTTTCTTGCCGTGCTTCTCTCTAAGTAAGGTGCCGGCTGTTGCCTAATACTACTGAGACCAACATTTGTTCCTCTTTGCTGACAAGTTCCTGTGTATCTATAATTGGAATATGCTAAAATTTTGGGATATTGGGCAGGTGTAGAAAATGGGCCTGAGAAGGAGATGCTGGAACAAGGCTGTGCTGAAAGTTCAGGCGCACAGTCACCACAGCCAGAATAGTGCTGCTGTGAATGCTGGACGCGAGGAAGTGTCGAGGATCAAAGTAGCTTGTGATGTTGTGATGCAACTCGACAATCGGTCACTTCTAAGTTTGTCTGTAACAGGGTTCTTTTGTCTCTGTTTTTGTTGCAATAGGACCATCTAGAAACAGCCCCATGGTTTATCTGGTACATAGAGTATCTTATGTACCTTTATCTGAAGATGGTTGGTAGTGAGATCGTTAACGACGTTAAATTTCAGCACTTTTAGCAGTAGGTTAGTTAATTAAGGCTACGTAATAACTAACAAGTCAATCTGTTGTGTGCAGTATAAAAATCCCCTGCCGGATGACCGTGCAGTGGATGGACAATAATCAACATGATTTGCGGTAAGATTTTCTTGGATTAACAATAATCTTAGAAACCAGCCAGATTTCTTGTACGTAGTAGTACAAAATATGTATGCCATGCAGGATTCGTAGTGATTTAGGTGCATAAATTACGGAATGCAGTGAATCGATCAATCAATCCGTTGTTTGTAGCTAAGTATCATCCTGGCCCGTGTTTTGACCGGGTCAGCCACCCAAATTAAAGAGTAGCGATCCTTTTAGGCGGGGAGTCGGAAGAATGGGCGGCAGCGACCCGAAATTTTTATTTTGTTCCCGCCTCTTGTCTGGAAAATTCAAACTGCTCCAAAACCTCGAACCTCCTCGATCTCTATAAGTAGGAGACCACGGCGAGGAAGCCGCGTGCGGTATCGCGTGACTTGTGACTTTGGCGCCGGCGTGGCCTGAGAGGTAGGCTGCTCCGTGCATGCGAGCACTCTCAATTCGATCTCCGGCCGTGGGCGACGACCTCTTCTCCGGATCGGTCCAGGTTCCTTTTTTCATGATCTTTTTATATATGTATTCCTAGCTTGCCTGTTTGTTTGTTTGCATGCGAAGTATGTAGATCCGGCCGTGGATTCGTCAGATCTTGATCAAATTGTTGGATCGATGTTGTTCTTTTCCCCGTCATCTTCCGTGCTATTTTTAAGATTTATTATACTCTCTCCGTCCTGAAAAAGATGTCTTAGATTTATCTAGATTCGGATGTATCTAGACACTATTTAGTATATAGATTCATTCAAATTTAAATAAATTTGTGACATCCTTCTCGGATCGACCGGTTTCCCGGCCAGCGCTGGTAGTAATACATTTTGCGTATGTGTGCTAGTAGCACGTACTAATACGTTTCCTTTTTCTTCTTCTGATCTGGGGGGAGAAAGACAAGGGGACAAGGGAGAGACAGCTAGCCTTCATACCAGAGCCGCCCCCAAGGTGTTTGATGTCGGGCCCCGACGTCAACTCAGGCAGAAGCCAGGTGCTCGTCCAGAGCTGCCCACCAGGTGCTCGACCGAATGTTTGACAGATGAGTTTACACGTGCCTTGTTGAATACAGTTTAGCAGAATTTTACACTGTTGCTAATTCATTGAAGAAACCATTTGTGCTTCTGATTTGCTGCAGCCAGGTAGTACAACGGAATGGAGTCACTTAAGATTGGGCTTTGTTCGTCTTGATGGACGTGCATTATGGACTTTTTTCGTCTTGATGGACGTGTGCTGCACCGATTTGGGGGCAAGCGTGTCTCATCAGGAGACAAGTGTAACATCTGTACCTCCTGGTAGACTGATCTTTGAGGTCATGGCCATGGTGTACTAGTTTGGATCGGTGGCTAGAAAACAAGCTCTGGCAGCCAACAGTAGCAGTTGAACAGAAACAAACTGCCTAAGAAGGTAGAGCCTCTCTTCCCTGATCCCTGATCCCTGTTTGACTGTTATTGATCGCACGTCCTGTCGATTCCTGGCTATTGAAGGATAGTACATTCATCACCACCGATGATTTCCCAACTACCCAAATCTGGTAATTAATTTATTGTATATTTTTTTTGAGCTAACATTTATGGTATATCAGTAGTAGTGTGTTCCTGCGCATTTGTTATACTGATCCCCGATTCTTGGGATTGCCTTGTTATTTGCGAACATAGCTAATTACAAGGCTAAGTTAAATACTGCTAGTGATGGTGCTGTAGAGTGGCAATTCTGAATTAATCTTGCCTGCAGGGTTTTGTTATATATCGTTGCTGCTAATGTTAATATTAGTTCAGTGGTATCTATGCGCTAAAAACTCTGGGAGCAGTTAGACCTATTAGCAGTTTACAGTGAATCACCACTAGTACAAACGTACCCTAGTGAATTAGCAGTGTAGATTGATTTGTATCGGTGGCCAAAGCTGGACTTGTGAATTTCAGATTTGGATAATGGATGAAACCTGGAGATTATGCATACTCACAGATTATGCTGCTATGCCTACCTTTTCGGTTTTTGCATTTGTGTTGCCTTTCTTTATAGGTAGTATCGTAACTGCTACCCTTTAGAGACCTTGTAATCCAATCTCGACGGAATGGTTGTGGTATTGGACAATAAAATTTCAGAGCCAAATGGTAAAAAGGTACATCATAAAGATTTTTTTCTAATTATTAATAATTACTTGTTTTATTCAACACACATGACTGCACATATACATAATCCACATAGTAGTGATGTAACTTCCCTTCCCGTGAGGCTTGGGCAGTCAAACCAAATCATATTCAACCGGGTCCAGTATGGCCGGCGCGAGACCGGGGTTATCAAGTATGGCCTTAAGATCTTTATTGTTGTCCTCCAGGATAGCCCTCAGGAATGCGACCATGACTCCTCCCATGCTCTGCCTGAGAAGGTTTTTGGTGCCATCCTTGTTACACGTGCACACCAGTTTGCTCATCCAGTTGACAATGTTTTGCACGCCATCATCCAGCATGTCCATGTGACCGTAGTCCTTGGCCACAAAGTGGTAGCGTGGCGGGATGCACTCGTTGTAGAACGCAGTGTGGTTGAGGCCTGCTGGGGTGCATTTTGACTCGGAGCCATCCTCCTGAAGCTTCCCGGTTCCCAAGACCAGGGCCGGCATCCCCAAGTCGAGCGAGCAAGGTTTGAAGGTGAGGATCTTTGGTTTGCACTGTGAGCCTGTGGCTACCCCGGCCACCGGGTCGACGCCGATGAGGGCAGAAAACTTGAGCGCCAACTTGATCTTAGGGTCCCCCAACCCCAGGGCTAGAGCAAAGGCTGCGTGCCCGCCTCGGCTGTGGCCGGCCAGGGCCAACCTGGAGAGGTCAGGCTTCACGCCTTCGAGCTTGAACGTGTTCTCCAGGACGAACTGGAGCCCGTCCTCCCCTGGGAGCCAGTTTGTGATATGCTTAGCCATGTTTATGTCCCAACTGGCGTCTCGGAGGAACGTCACCGTGTAGAGCTGTTGATACAAGTGTAGGTGGAAGGTGAGAGTACTATATTGTGAAAAATACCCGTTTCATCTTTTCTTGATTGTGTCGATCATATTCATTCCTAACCGGCCAGTAATTTTTGTATCCGTTCCATTCAATAGTTGTCCAACGGCCCATCAAAATTTAATTCATTTTGGCAGTTGAAACCGAGGTTTTGCAAAGTGAGGTTAGACTGCCTAAGTAATATGTGGCTTGCCGTGCTCCTAAAAAGTATGATGATTTGTGTATATACATATTTCGTCGATTTTGATTAGTAAATACATGACATCTAGAATGCAACTGTTTGAACAATTTTAAAGAAGTAACCCTGAAAATGGGCAGGGAGAGAATGAAGATGCTGCCGAGATGCAGCAGCTAGCTAGCCTACGTACCTCTGGTGCCACCGCGATGAATCCATGGGAGGCGACATGCCTGAGGAGCTGCTCATAATCGTGGGCCGCCAACTGGAAACCGTGCAGGAACATGATGACAGGGTACGTCCCTGCCTCCGTCGGGGCGATAACCATGATGGGCTTGTCAAGGCTCTGCGTGACCTTCATCAAATTCGGCTTCACAGTCCTCACGTCGACGGGCAGCCCCTTGTCGAACACCGATGGTGTTGCCATGCTCCTCCTTTGTTTCTCTCCGCTGTGTTTGTGTGGGCAGATATGATGGAGATGAGCTTGGTCTGGTGTTGGTGCATCCATGGAAGGAGATGGAGAGCGCACTTATAGGCAGGCCGGGCAGAGGAGCTGAGCGAATGAGGAACATGCTTAATTGGGTACGTTTTTATCCTAGACTAGACTGGTTTGTAGTACTATATTCGCGATTTCAGTTGTCCTAATAGGTTAACGTTTCTATCTACATGCCAAAACAAGCGTGTGAAACACAACATGAGCTAGCGGATGCTGGGAGATGCTAGGACCAGTGGAGAGCAGCTTGTGTAATTTGTAAAATTCGCATGCGTGCAACTTGCACATTCACATATTTAAATCGTCAGTAGTTAAACAAAATTGAGTCGCATAAATATAATGTTTTTTGCGTCACACAATCAACTCGACATGTGATTGGTCATGACCTGTGCCTCAAGACTCACGTGTTTACACAGGATACCCAATTCAATTTCTATCCATAGTGTTAGAAGAAAAATTACAATTTGTGAGTGCATGGTTTGCCTGCTATATATTCATAGATGTAGGTGTGTTTTTCTATTTCTCTGTGGGTATATTGACATAAGTTCGAAATTCTATCATACACAGGCGCGTCTCTGCAAGAATGCTGTTAAAATCTTGTTTTCACCTTGTTATTCATGTAACCTAAGGGCGGAATTTATACAAAATATCCCAACCATGGGAAACCTCATCGGCGTGTTGCACGCTTCCAACTTGTGGTTGCATACACAAACATATCTTCGTTTATTGGAAAAAAAAATACAAATTTGTCTATATGCAGGAGAACCAAACAAATGCTTTATATGGTCCCAAGTATTTAGCAAAGGGTACGAGGAACACATGTTTCTGTACATTTTTATCCTAGACTAGAATAGACTGGCTTGTAGTACTATGTTCTCTGAGTGGTGATTTCAGTTATCCTAATAGCGTTTATCTGTACACGACAAAACAAGGCGTGAAGCACATGACCTCACGGACCATACTGTGGGCAGAAGCCACGGGATGGCAGGACCAGTGTCCATTCGGAGGCAACTTTGCGTAATTTGTAAATTTTGCATGCGTTCAACTAGTGGCACGAAATAGTTTTGACAACATAAGTATACAATATGCGTACATATTTTCCCTCAACTGAGAGTGTGAGATGTTTACTCATTCAATTTTTTTCTAAAAATTCATCAATAGTTAAGCGAAAATTTGTCCCCTAAATATATTGCTATTCTGTCACATAATAAACTCAACAGATCAATTGGTCGACTAGTGTATCCCAATTATGATTCCACCCATACAGTGAGAAAAGAAATACAATTTGTGAGCACATGTTTTGACTACTATCCTTAGGTGAATTTATGTTTTTTTTCTATTTCCCTGTCGGTAAATTAAACATTAAATCAAAATTTTATCTCATAGTTGCGTCTTTGTGATGACGCTGTCAAAATCTTTGTTCTTTTACCTCGTTACTTGCTTAACCACCTAAAGGACAGAATGTATATAGTACAAATTATTCTCAACCATGAGAAACCTCATCTGCGTGTTGCACGCTTCCAACTAGTGGTTGCATGCACACGCATATCTTCATTTACTGGAAAACAAATACAAATTTGTCTATATGCAGGAGAACCAAACAAATCTTTATGTGGTCCCAAGCATTTAGCAACATTTGTAGTTGGTTTATTGTCACCACTGATGCCCCTGCTTATATCCTTGGGCGACTTAAGTTGGATATTTATTATACTTCCCTGCTATCTAATTTATGAAGCACTGCAACGCGTAGCAACCATTTTTCTGTGTGTTCAAACTTTTGTTTTCTGGCTTTGGCTTACAACTGGTATTGCAAACTATAAATGCTAAATCCAAGTGTGGATTCTCCATGTGGTATGTGATTTGTTTTAATACCCTGCATTTTATCTCATCCTTTGCTTCTTCCCTTGCTTTCCTTCTTGTTTATTTGTTCATCTCAGCTTTTCTTCCTGTACATTTCCTGTACGCTACTTTCCGAGTTTTGTCTGATACTAAGACCTAGCTTTCCGAGTTTTCTTTGCTTACAATCTCTTGTGTATCAACAATCTGAGTACACTTAACTTGGAGACATTGTTCAGGTGTTGAAAACAGGGCCGAGAAGGAGATGTTGGAACAAGGCTCTGTTGCAAGCTCAAGTGCACAGTAACCACAGTCAGAGTAGTGCTGATGCAAATGCTGGAGGTCTGGCAAAGGATTAGAGATGTTGGGGAGGTTGCTATGCAACTTCACAATTAATAACCACTTAGTTGGTCTGTTGGAGGGTGCTTTTGGCTCTGTTTAGTTGCAATATGGAAATTGGTTGGTGAATTAACCTGAAGTTTATCTTGTAGCTAGAGTTTATGTTATGTGCCTTTATCTGACAATAGGCTGGTGTGTGAGACATGGTAGAGAGAGAGTTAACGGTGTTTAGATTCTGCTGTTCAGTAGTAGGTTCATTAAGACTTTGTAACGAGTCATTGTGGCTGTAATAATCTTGTTGTATGGCTGCCAGTCTGTGTACGTGCTAGTACAACTGTTGCATGGTATGTACTGTAGAAATCAACCGTGCAGTGCTGATCCACTCTGCAGTCAGAAGGTTAATTAATACGCTGTGGCAAGCCAAAGTGACTGACTGTCACTGCTGTTTGCCTGCGAGAAAGAAGGACTAGCGAGAAAGTAGGACCAGTTAAAACTTAAAAGTCGACCTTTATTTGGTTATACTGTCGTTGCATACATAAAAGATTCAGCTGTAAACAACAAACTATACTACTTATATGAATGTCTTGCATACTGATGTGATGGTTCAGGAGGAAACGCTTGATGAATTTTATGCATGCTCTGTTTTTCTTCTATACCTCATAATCGCCTCTGACCCTTTCTGAACGAAAGAAAGGGTTTATGAGCCCTAGCCCTGTAAGCCCACACCTGTGTATCGTCCAACATTTGATCTGCCGTGAGAGAGATGTGGCCGCCGACCGGTCCTCTTTGACTCGATCTGTTTCTGTACCGATGGAAAGCGGAAAATGAATGAGAGATCTAAATCCTTTGCCCAAAATCGGTGCTTCCGGGCTCCGGTGGCTGCCACCTTGTCTCTCTTACAACCCTACGCCGCCTCCGCTCGCCGGTTCGCTCCCATCCCACTCCCTTGCGACCCCGCTGACCGGTCGTCTAGGCTCCGGGCCTTCGGCAGTCAGGTGCAGACGCTCGTCCAGGTTCTGGGCCTCCGGTAGCTAGCAACGAGCGGATGAGTGTATACTGATGGCTTCTAGCGAGCGAGTGTATACTAGTGTCACACTACTCCCGCGGTCCTGCTCAACAACCGGTCAATGAGACGGGTCCTTGTTGCTGTGTCGGGACAGTACCCACGGCCGCCACGTCCTAGGAGGGACCCACATCCATGGCTAGGGTTTGACGACAGGAGGTGGCGGTAGTGTGAGAGTGTAGGTAGATGGAGAGAGTGTGTGCGTTGATCTTTAATTAGGTTGACTTGTGTTGCTGACCGGGGGAGGGGGGGGGGTTCGTTAGATCCGACTTAGCTTCGGTTGCCGGCACCCCGTACAAAGAAATGGTTCTCGGGTGCAATGGCACCGTTCTTGGAATGGGTGGAGCTTCGTGTGACACCCAAAGCTCGTTAGGGTGCGGTTGGGGCGCCCCGCGGGTGGAGATGCTCTCAGCGCATTCGGAGAAAATGAGAGCAGAAGATACACCATATTATAAGTCTTAAATGAACAATGTATAACTTCCAAAAGTTCATAAACATGTATGTGTCATAGGGTAGGGTGTACTCGAATCGACATGACAATATCATTATCTAATCTAAAGGGAAAATGATTCTTTCCATTTTTTGGTCTTTTCCAATTCTTATGCACAGATATACTTGTTAAGGAATACAAAAAAAAGTGGTAGAATACACAGTGAAGTCTTTTTAGAGCTGACATTCAAGTCAAACTCATTCACATACATGAGAGTAGAAGATATCGGCAGATTATGAGTCCTAAATAAACAAAGAGATTACTAAATATTATGTAGGCAAGATGGAAAGTTATTTTTTTGGCAGTAAGCTCACACTGACGTTTTGTTTTTTGAGAATTATAAGCTCATACGGAGTATGTCTCGTCTCAAACTAACTGCAGAAGCACCACCGTTGGATTAAATTAATCTGAGCCGTCAAATGAGCAAGCGAGCACCACCGTTGGGATATTTTTACAGGAAGGTCTTCTTCCCCCAAATCCTCGGGCTCATTTCACACGCACTCCTCTCCCGTGCTAGGGTTTCACCACCGAGCTTGGCGGCGGCGGGATGGGTGGCGCCTTTTATCCATCCTCGACCATCAACACCATGAAATGGACTCGCTGCCGATCCCGGACGAACTCCTCCGGGAAATCCTCCTCCGGCTGCCCACACCAGCCGACCTCGTCCGCGCCTCCGCTGCCGGTGTCTCCTTCCGCCGCGTGGCTGCTCCTTCCTCCGGCGGTACCGCAAGATCCACACCCCGCCACTGCTCGGCATCTTCGAGCAACGCAAAGTCTTCCATCCCACCACTCAGCCGTACCCCTCTGCATCGGCAGCTAGCGCTGTTGCTGTGGCCGCCGACTTCTCCTTCTGCTTCCTCCCCGCCCCCGCTCACAGCTGGGTCCTAAGGGATACCCGTGACGGCCGTGTGCTCCTCGACAGGCCAATGCGCGTCCCTAACGGTACTGTCTTCTTCCCGGAGGTGGTGGTGTGCGACCCCTTGCACCGGCGATACCTCCCGCTTCCCCCGCTCCCTGACGACCTAGCTGCTACAGTGGAGGACCCATTGATGAACAAAAAAAAAGCAGCTACAGTGGAGGACCCATTGATGAACAAAAAAAAAGCAGCTCAGGGTCCAGAACTTCCTTGTCCCTACCGGCGACGGCGAGGAAGCAGATGAGACGAGCATACGAAACGGGCTCTCGCGAGGCGAGGCGCCGCCACCTCCTACCAAGCAGCTCTCCCACCTCCTCCAGCGCTGCCGCCCGGCGTGGGCCCAGGGCTTCGAGCGGTCTTTGGCGTGGCGGTTCTTCCTCTTCCGTCGTCTGCAGGGAGGCGGGGCTCCGACAGACGGAGCTCTGGCGGCGCGGTCCGACTCTTGGAGTGACTCAGGCGGGTGGGCGGGCGTGTCTGCGCCGGCGTTAGCGGCGAGGCGATGGAGGTCTCGGTGGCGGCGTGGTGCCTGCTCGGCCAGATCTGGGCCGTTTGGGCCCCATCTGGGTTGGGCGGGCTGATTCCGTTGCCCTCTGCGGCTTCACGGAGGTGGAGGAGGCGTCGGAGGGCTGGATTGGTGGTGGCGCTGCGGTTGCCCTTCTTTAGCAGCGGCTTCGGGGCCCATCTGGGCCCGGCCGGGTCGACCACAGTGTGTCCCGTTCTGCGCCGATCGGCTCATCGCCACGGCGGTGGAGGTAGTTCCTCCCAGCGGCTGCAGTTCTACTACCCTCGGTACCCTTGTCCCCTTGCTCGGAACTTCGAGGCCTCGCGTTGATGTCCACGGTGAGATAGCGAAGATGGCGCCTCTTAGTGGTGGTGCGAGCTTGTGGGCGATTGGTTGGGTGGGCACTTTGGGACCGTTCGGGGTGGTGGCTCTTTGGGGTGGGAGAAATCCTGTCGGTCTGCCCGGCACCGGGCGACGCGAGGGTGTCGCCATTCCTTCTCTGGAGGCGTCGTGTACCTCCCACCCTCCCTCCGTGTCTGGGAAACCCTAGGACTAGTCCGGTGGCGGCGTCATCGTCGCATTCCTTCTTGAAGGTCTTTGCTTGATACACGGTGGTTCGAAATGCTAGGAGCGGTGGGTCCTATCCGGGACACACTAGCGGTAGAGGGTCGTCTTCGGTCATCGATCTGCCAATGTTGGCATTTGTTCTTCCTTTTTTCTTTTTCTTTTCTTTTGGGCTTGCGTGGGCTGTGGCCACCGCAAGTTCTTTGGGCGTTGTGCTGTCTGGCCCAGCAGCGGTCTCATCGGTTTGCTTTATTTATAAAGCGGGGCGAAAGCCTATTTCGAGGAAGCAGATGAGACATCATTCAGAGTGATCTGGATGGCACACTGCAAAACTAGGCTAGTCACCTATGTCTTCTCTTCCAACACTGGACAATGGCAAGCTCTTCCATCTTGGCGTTGGATCGATTTGTCTGCTGAATTTCCATGGTTGACATCAAGGAATCGCTTCTACTTGCACCAATATTTGTATGGTTGCTTCTACTGGACGACATGTGATTGCGAAGAAATTAAATTACTAGTGCTTGATATCAAAATAATGGAGATCTCCGTTCCTAAATCCCCACCAGAAGCCAATAGTTGTATTGATATTGTCATGGTGGAGGCAGGGGAAGGCAGGCCTGGGTTGTTTGTGCAAGCAGATCCTGGGATGATTGTGCTAGCAGATAGCAGATCTAAAATTAGTTATTTCATTGGGAAAAATGACGGTGGGAGCTCTAGTCAGTGACAATCTCACTCGATTCTTGTGCCCGTTTGATATGTACTATGGAGAAGTACATGATCCTGTGTCAGGAGCAACAACAAAGCTCACTGCTCTAGGCAGGCTGTTTCACGCTGGACATTGAAACGTTCCAACTTGAGAAGGTGTGCACTTTAGGTTCTAACGATACTTTTGGGATGCGTGCATATAGGAACTTTCCCCCATCTCTGTTGTTGCCACCAACCATATCAAGTGGTAAGCTACCAACTTATCTACTTTTTTTAATCACACATCACATAGTTCATTATTGGGATCGGTAACACTTCTTTACATGATTTGGTGTTAGTTTTCTCTACATTTGGCAAAGCTAATCAAGCTCGGGAACATAATTATGATATATTTGTGCGCCTATTTTAATAGAAAAATAAGAGGAAGTGTTTTGAAAACTATGAGAAGCAATCTTGAGATCTAGTGGATTTTGCAATTATTATTTTGAAGCAATGTTTTTGATACTCAAGTCTGAAGCTACTGGAGAAGGAATATGAGCCTACACCTTGTTCATTTATAGATTGTTTCAGCTTGCAAACATTTATTGCGAGACAACCATACATCATCCATTACAAACCATACATAAGGTCTTACACAAATATGGATCTCATGATCCAGGTCTTAATACACAAGCAGCGGAAATAAAAGATAGCGTAGCAGTGGGGTCCATCTTCAGGGGCATAGTCAATGCTGACGAAGGCAGATAGTCCTAGTTATCATAGCCGTCCTGCTGACCATCATCCTGATAATCTCCTTCATAGTCTGGCCATGATAATAGCCAGGGACAAAAGCCATGAGTACTCTTTAAGTACTCGCAAACTACTACTAACAAGTACTAATATCCTAAATTAAAATACTGAGTTAACTATCAAGTTAAGTTTGAAGCCTAAGCTAAGTTCAGAAGCGAAGAAAGATAAAATAAAATTCCAGAGTCACTTAAGTTGGGAAGCTATTATCATCAACACAACCCTGTTGTGGTCAAGTCAAAGATCATCATTCATTTCAAGTTATTTGGAAAACATCTGACAACGAAAACAGTATGGCCCTTCCAACTGTCCATAACCGCAGACGCGGCTATTCGAATAGTTTGACACTCTGCAGAGGTGGTACACTTTCACCACAAGATTCGATACATCATCGGGGATACCCTGAATCATCATACTTAGTATGCAGATAATCAAACATAACCTTCCCTTTACACACCCTAGTATAAGCACCTCTCCTATGAGCATGGCCTCCCAACCATGACCATCAGTCATCTTGGGCACTGCATAGGTGGACAACATTAAGAGGTAGCCTCAGCTCAAACCTCTCCCGTGAGGGAACTAATACTAATGCATATAAATTTCCAGCTAAGCCTTACCCAATTCAGGTAATGTGGTTGTACGGTAAAATTTGGAATGGTATCGCATCCGAATCCAACCATCAGTTTTATAAAAGGGGTTAAGGCTCATGCCTTATCATTTTCCACATCATAAACCAGTTGTGTTTCGTAACACATGTCAAAACATCTCAATAGAATGACTCATCATTCCAAGGTTTTCATAACTCATTTTCACCAAGTATTCCCATCTAAAGGGACTCAAGTTTTGATCTACTCTAAACTACTAAGTTAAGAGTGTTCACTAAGATGGAAAGATGGGATCAATCTCATGCCATAGAATGATATCTAAAGGTTTCTAAGTAGGTCAAGTTTTATACTTTTTATGCTACCTTCAATTTTAAGTAGAGAACTTTGTATAATCTAAGGTGAGGTAAAACTTGTCCATGAGACTTGGGGCATTAATAGTGAAAAGGGGTGTGATTAAAGCATGCTTAAGGCATCTTTGCTAAACCATCTAGTTTATTCTAGCTTGCTAACCATAGCTTGCTAAGGTAAGTTTGCAAGGGTTAGCTTGCCCTGCTAATAGTGGCTTGCCTTGGTTGGTGCAGTGGTTGAAGTTGTCTTCTTCTTCTTCTTCCTGGTAAAACTCCTCCTCCTCGAGAGTTTGGTCGGTGCTATCGTCTAGAAATACATAGAGAGTGCACAATCACCAAACAATACTTAACTAGGCTAAGTAGCATTCTAAAGCACACAATTGATGATCTATTATCATCACAAACATTACAAGTTTTAATTCAATAGTTTTAATCTTTTTATTTTAGAAAAGTAATTTCTACTCATTGAAATGTTAACTAAAATTTAATATTCACCACCAAAATATGAGATCATGTGGACACATGTCCTCACCACATATTCCACAGGTGGGAATGAGATTTAAAGGTTGGATCAATATTACTTTAGTTTAAGTTTATTATTTAATGATTTAAGTGACTAGAAATACCTATATAGCATTATTTTGGTACTAGTCCAAAGTCACTGCATGTAAACCTTAATATTATTACATATTTGGATAGATATGATGAAATGTGATTTTTGAGAGTTGGAATCAACTCAAAAGCTGACTTGGTTGATTTTATAAAAATGTTGCAAGTTGTAAAAGCTTCTGTCTTCTCATTTTTATTAGGAGAGATCTATAAATCTAATTGAATTAAATCCAACGGGCTTGGATAGAGCATTTCAATACCTTTCAGACAAAATTAGTTTCATGCAATTTGGATTTGTCAAACTCACAGAATTGATTTTTGAAACACAGGACAGAAACTATATTCTAACTAAAAAGAAAAATCCTAATTTGAATTTCCAACGCGCGCGGGAACGAAATGGGCCGGCCCACTGCGCTCCGCGCGGCATCGTGGGCTGACTTAAGCGAGGACCCCACCCGTCAGTGGCACAGGGGGGGTGCGGCGTATGGAAACGGTGGCCGTGCGATGTGGTTCTAATCCAACTGAGGGTCATCATCGATGTTGGGCAACGCCGCAGACAGAACCTAGAGCTGTGGGGGTCATTGGGGCTCACCGGATTCAGGCGAGGGTCGGCGAGGCGACGAAGTCGACGACGGCGAACCTCCTGGTACCGGCAGCTTCTCCTGGGGCGGCCTGGATCAACGACGCCCTTCTCCTCCCGAGGCGGCGGCTCCGGCTGCAATTCCGGCGCTCTGGTGCTCGAGCGGCTCCGGCTGGCGGTGGGGAGTGAGTGTGAGAGGTGGTGAGTGAGATGGTGTGCTCAAATCGGCTGGGGGTGGCCTCTATTTATAGTGGCGAGAGGGGACCGACGGGGCGCACGGTGAGCTCGTCGTGGTCGATGGTACAGACGGCTATCGGCATGGGCGACGGTAGGGGCGGTGCGGTGCTCCCTGGCGATGCTCAACGACACGGTGGCGAGACGTGGGGCGGTGCGGTTTGGTCTGGAACACGCGATGCTCTGCGCGGCGGGCGGCGACGAGCGGTGGCTGTCAGGCGTCGTAGGCGAACGGGGATGTCTGGCGGTCTCCTGGGTCGGTGGCGATCATGTATGCAAGCGGCGAGGGCGGCGCGCGGTCTGTGGGCGTCGGTCGAGGGTGGCACCCTAGCGCATGCTCGACATGGTTGCTGGCGGGCTGGGCGCGGTCCGTGTGTGTGGTCCAGGGGTTGGCAAGGTTCGGGCGCTGGACAGGAAGTGGCGGTGGACGGTGGGCTGCCTCCTAGACAAGGTTGGCACAGCTAAATCTCCTCCTAGCTTGCTGTCTCCACTGGGGTGGCATGGTGAGCTTCGGCTGTTCACCATTGATGTCATTCCCATCTTACAGTGAGTCTAGTGCTTGGTTTAACTTGCTAGCTGATCTACTGAGATGGTTGTGAGCTAGAGAGGGAACAAGTTAGGCTTCAATCACTGCTCATAATAGTGTTCGGTTTTTGTTTGATTTGTGTCTGCCACCTGTTCGATGAAATGGCCGCAAGAACTCAAGTTTTGAATTTTGAAAAGATTTTTGGTGGGTGTGCTAAGTTGGTGCTGGTGAGTCTGCAGATGCTTGGGTTTTGAAAGTTGAGCTTGTTTGAGTGGTTTTTGAAAAAGTGGGATCTTTCCATATGATAAAGATTCAATTTTGAGCTGTTATTTAAAATAGTTTACAGAAGGTTTTTAGAAGATCAAAAGGTGGGCCATGGTACCTCATTATGTGTACTAGCAAGGGGTGCAAAGATCAAGAATTGTTTCTGTTAATTTTTGAGTACTAGGAATAGCCAAAGTAGACATGAGAGTTTGGCAAAATGACCATTTCTCCATTTTAAATCTTTTTGATTTGATTTTCTTTAGAAAAAGTTTGGAAATGATGTAGATGATGTTTAAATCACCTAAGAAATATTTTACAAGCATTGGATCACTTAATCATGGCAATTCAAACAACTCCTATTTAAATGCACATAATATGAATGCTTTCCTTTTAAAAATGGAAAAAGTTTTTGTTAACCCTATTTTTGGATGATTGGATCTTTGATAAACTTGGATTGAAGTTTTGGGATGTTACATATGTGTTCTGTCCGAAAATGGGACTCTGGTTTCCAATTTCCAAGATTTTGTAGTATTTTGATATGTGTTCTATCCAAAATAAGATGATGACTATACTGTAGTATTTATTATCTGGATACATAGGACTCAAGAATTTCGGAAAAGAATCTCAATTGTCAAAGAATACTAGTTATGCACAAGAATTTACTGATTCTCACTACTTCCTTTCTTGTGCAATTTTTAATTTCCGTATATAGTTTCAGCTATGCTCAATGAACATCATATGTATAGAGTTTTCTTGTTATGAAGGTAAAATTGAACTTGTGGTGTAGATAGACCATAATATAATCTAGTAGTAGAGTGTATACCGCAAATGTTTAGTTCAAATAAACACACATATTAGGGGACACGGAAGAACAAAATTGTCAAAATAACCACACATATTAGTAGAGTGTATAACCTTGTTTCTCAGTGGATGCTTTGCTGTGCTCTATGCATTTTGTTTTCAATTTCCCTCTTTCTTATGTAATTTACATGTATTTGATGCAGGTCATACCATTACCTTAGATTAATTGTTTCAACAATCATCTCGACAATAATCTTGGAGGAAGAAGAGTTAACTGATACAAAGTGGCATGTATGCTTGTTATATCCTTGTCCCATGTTATCTTTTACCTGAATAAGGACCATGGTGAGGTTTTTTGCATTTTTATCTATTTCTTCTCACATTGCAAACAATGAGCATGGATTCAGACCCTGGTGCAATCATATAACCCGTATAAATATGAGTACGAATCAGTCTCTTATCATATAACCTGGAAAAAATTGTGTATGGGAGACAGTCTATTGGCGCCGACATATAACATGGCTTATTTAATCTCATATTTTACTAAAGTTTGAGCTTGCTAGCATGTATTTATTTTCAGCAGCTGAAATGCGTTTCGGATTCTGATCAGTATCTTCTTTGATTTATCTTCTTTGATCCTGTGGGCTGTTATAGTTCATACCTCTCTGATTAAAACTGTTGTTATATACATGCACTACTGTTTGTTGATTAATGAACAACACTAAATAGTTTGTTCCTATTTCAGAATTTAGAATGTATGGGCTGGAGCCATGAGCTTTTTCAATTCAGTTTGGTTATAAGGGAAGATAGATGTACAATCTTCTACATGTAAGATTTTAATCTTTGTCCGATCCAACTGTGCAACTGTGCAAGAAACATTGGAATAAAATACAACTGTGCAATTTCAAAAATTGTCTAGATTAGTTGTGCATTTACTAACTGCATATTTTAGCGCATCTTCCAAATCATGGTGAAATCCCAGTTCAGACAAGAAAATCCCAAATTTCTACAAATATTTGGTAGCTCAGTTGTTACATACTATCCATAGTCTCTTTGCAGGGCATTGCAAGATTCTCTGGGAATATCGTCATCCGTTCACATGTAGACCCACTAGTGTTTGATGTAGCTTGTTTCCTATTTATGGAATAATGTCCATCTGCAGTTGTGTTATCATGTAGGACTTGCTCTAAATTTTATTTTGGCGCTGGAAAAAGAGACCACCGGATCGTTTTGATACCTGGTACTTGTTGGCATACTATGTTATTCTGTGAGATGATGCCCTATATTCTTGCAGTATTGGTGTATTTCTTGTTAATATTTGCTGCTTGTATTGGCCAGATTTGCATGCTTGCTCTTTGTTTCTGGGCTGATATTGAGGTACCCTATAGAGCTTGTATTTTTGTGTGCATGTGTGAAAATAATGGTGATCTGGTATGGTTTTTGCCAATTTTTATTATTCTTGTCTATTTCTGGTTACTTTTGATTCATAATATTTTGGCTGTTATTTATATGCTTTTTGATTTTCACATGCACAATCAAATGCTACAAGATGATGATGTGTGCATTCATCTAGAGTCTTGTTTGAACTATTTGTGTAATACAGTAGTATTCTGTCTTGGGCCTTCTAGATTTTTTCCTTTTTATTTATTTTGTAGAATTGTTATTTATTTATATTTCTAAAAAAACTGCTTACCTTTTATTTCTCTTTGACATATGGAAAATTCGAAAAATTTCTATTGTACTATTTCATTTTTTCTTAATTTTCTCCAAACTTCCTGATATTTCTAAGCCTGGATGCTAGGACTTCATCTCTCCCCCTTGGTACCAAATGCCAACATGGAACGGGTGTGTTTTCCCCACGATGGGAGGGGATCCCTAAGTGCTCATGAAAATCTACCATCGGGGGTTCTTTCCCTGGGTGTTTTGCCCCTTGCAGCCAAATGAGCCCTATCCAATGCCCCCTTCCAATGTATCTCAAACTGATACGTAGATAACAATTATTCCACCAGTAATACTTAAAGTTGTTGATGCATTGAAGTGCCAATCCAGGATAACCTAGTGTGCATGCCGCGTGAACAAATAACTACGTGGACTATTGCTTACTGAATGATGACATTTTTTAATACACAGTCCTCTAAATTCCTATGAAAGACAAACTTGATTCTGGATGACAACACAATGCACTCCATTTTCGTCGTTTGAACCATCTATCATATACTCCAACAATTGTTTTGACAGAGATGCCATATGGCACTAGTGGAAAACGGGGCTCTAGTCCCGGGCCGTAACGGGCTCTAGTCCCGGTTTCGCACCCGAGACTGCGAATTCTGGACTATAGATTTTCCTGCCGTGACAGAGATTCGTGTGTTTCTCTGCCGCGACACGATTTTTTTCCTTTTTTTTGTTTTTTCCATTTCGTTCCTTTTTCAATTTGTGTTTTATTATAATTTCAAACATGTTTTCGTACACATATTCTACGCTACTATATACATAGTACACGTTCATGCATATATAATTTATATTCGATCTCTTGCAAGCACATACACTATTTCATATATACAACTATTTAATTACATGGATATCACTAAATCATATTGAGTTCCTCGTCCTCCACATAATGTTCTCCCCTTTCATCAATGACCTCCTTGATCAGAAATCCCGCCAATTCCTCTTGAATTGTTTGTATCCGCTGTTCTAGGTCGAGCTTCTCCTGGAAACCGTGAATATAAGTTAATCAACTCTCCGCTCACTGGTCAACTCGCGAATGTATTCGTAAACGTAGAATTCACATAAATGAGTCCCCGGTCGCTGCTGCAAACCCTTTACTGTTTTATAAGATAGCTCATCTTTGAATGCCAAATTAATCTTGGTATGTAAATATCTATATATGGGCATGTCAAGTCCCAAAAGTGCAACCATATATGGGCTTTGGCCAACAGATTCTCAAAATATAAAATAGTTTGAGCTTTTTCCAACTATCACATATGGATTGAAAGGCAAATGTCATTGAGTGCAGCATACCTATGGCAGGGGGTAAAGAACTTTTGTCAAAATTTCATCTTCTAGACAGTTTCTATTTATATGATGCCGCAAATTACAAAATCCGTGGAGAAAACATTATTTATATTCCATCCAACTAGAGTAAATGCGAGGAAGTAATATGTGGATGAGGGAAAATTAAAAGTCTCTTTATTTAGTTGTCCTTCATGTAGTGTTGTGTTTTTATGCATTTACTGCATATATATTCATGACACACTATATTTATTATACATAGGATCAACAAAACGAAAATCCATGGACGCAATCAACCAATTAATTCAAAACAAAGAGAAGGATCAATATGAATAATTTATCATCAACTTAAAACCCCTCCTTTGAGACCATCCAAGCAACACAATGGTCCTCCAAAGCAAACCTTCAATATAAATAGGAGAAAGCCATTGTATTAATCTTGCATAAACTTACGTATAAAACAATCAATAAATTTGAACTAATCAATCACATGTATTTTCCTCAATCTTTCATATTTTTTAAGAAATTATCCTCGTTTATTATTCCACTAATGCTCACATAAGTAGCTTTGCACTTGTCTACATAGTATATGAATCGTTTTGGGAAAAAATATTCATGGACGCAATCAACCAATTAATTCATGACACACTACATTTATTATACATAGGATCAACCAAACAAAAATTCATGGACGCAATCAATCAATTAATTCAGAAAAAAGAGAATGATCAATATGAATAATTTATCATCAACTTAAAACCCCTCCTTTCAGACCATCTAAGCAACACAATGGTCCTCCAAAGCAATCCTTCCTAACATGAACACCTTGCACCCTGTTTTTGTTTCATCCAACAGTTAAAGTTAATTCCAAACACATAAAGACGACGCCCTCGCATTTGCGAGGGCAACTATGCAAGTTGTGTAGAAATACAAGACCGAGAACGGAAATCTCTTCGACTAGGTCAACCAGGAGGTGTGTCATAACATTGAAAAAGGATGGTGGGACACCAACTCAAAACTGACAAGACATTGGACCACATCATTTTGTAACCGTTCTTGATCCTTAAGATTGATTACCTTCTGAGATATTGCATTGAGGAATGCGCATAGCTTCACAATGGGTACTCAAACATAGTACGGTAAAAGCCCCCTCAATGCAATCAGAAGTAATTGCGTCATAATAACGTGGTAGTCATGAGACTTTAGGTTTTGGTACTTTTTCTCTGCATATTTATTATTGTATGTATATCTGACGAGAAGACATACGGGACCTTGATACTGCTCAGGCATTCAAAAAATATTTCCTTCTCTTCTTTGGTAAGAGCGTAGCTGGCAGAACCTTGAAACTGTTCTGTATGTAGGCCTTCTAGGTCTTTCATACGTTGCTAGTCCTGTTGTACGTGCTTTCGATGTATCTTTTGCCTTCCCATATATGCCTAAGAAGCCTAGCAGGTTTACGCAAAGATTCTTCGTCACATGCATCACGTCGATTGCAGTGCGAACCTCTAGGTATTTCCAATTGGGTAGCTCCCAAAATATAGATTTCTTTTTCCACATGGGTGTGGGTCCGTGAGCGTCCTTCGGAATAGATTTTCCGTCAGGACCCTTTCCAAAGGTTACTATTTGATCCAAATTCTTGACCATATCAAATACATTAGCATCAGTATGTTCCTTAGGCGTCGGCTGGTGACATGCTTCACCATTGAAATGGTTGCCTTTCTTTCTTAAGGGATGCTTGGCCAAAAGAAATCGACGATTCTTCCTACAATGTTCCAAATATATACTTTCAGTCTCATCTAAACAGTGTGTGCATGCATTGTATCCCTTATTTGTCTATCCTGAAAGGTTACTATGAGCGAGGCAATTATTGATGGTTACGAACAGCAACGCTCGTAGGTCAAATAGCGCCTGTTTGTACTCATCCCACACACATACACCTTCTTCACGCCACAAATGTAGAAGTTTTTCAACTAATGGCCTTAGGTACACATCAATGTCGTTTCCAGGTTGCTTGCGGGCCTTGGATCAACACTGGTATCATAATAAACTTCCGCTTCAGGCACAACCAAGGAGAAAGGTTGTAAATAGATAGAGTCATGGGCCAGGTGCTATGACTAGAGCTCTACTCCCCTAAAGGGTTCATGTCATCTGTACTTATACCAAACCTTATGTTTCTTGTGTCATCTGCAAAGTCCAGATACTTTCTATCGATTTTTCTCCACTGCGACCCATCAGCGGGGTGTCTCAACATCCCGTCTGACTTATGTTCCTCTTTGTGCCATCGTAACAACTTGACATGATCTTTGTTCCTGAACAAACGTTTCAACCATGGTATTATAGGAGCATACCATATTACCTTTGCATGAACCCTCTTCCGGGGGGCTCGCCCTCAACATCACCAGGGACATCTCCTCTGATCGTATACCACAATGCAGTGCATACCGGGCATGCATCCAAATTCTCGTACTCCTCACCACGGTAGAGTATGCAGTCATTAGGGCATGCATGTATCTTCTGAACCTCTAAACCTAGAGGGTAGACAACCTTCTTTGCTTCGTACATACTAGTAGGAAATATGTTATCCTTTAGAAGCATATTCTTCATCATTTTTAGCAACTTTTCAAATCCGCAGTCAGATAGACCACACTCTGCCTTCCATCGCATCAATTCCAGTGTGTTAACCATCTTTTTCAGATCATTTTCGCAATTTGGGTTACAACGACTTTTTGTGATCCTGTAACATGTAATCGAACTTCTCCCTCTCCTTTTCATTTTCGCAGTCTCTCCGTGCATCAGCAATGGTCTGACCATGATCATCAGCGGGCTCAGCATGTGCCTCTTTTCCAGCCTTCCCTCCAACTTTCCCCATGGAAGTATCACAGTATCTAGGGAACCCATGATAGTTGTCATCATCCTCTTATTCTTCACTGTCTTCCATTATAACCCCTCTCTCTTCATGCTTGGTCCAACAATTATAGCTGGGCATGAAACCAGACCAAAATAGGTGGATGTGAAGGATTTTTGAGTCAGTGTAATATATCTGATTCTTACAGACACTACATGGATAGAATACAAAACCATTCCTCTTGTTCGCATTAGCTACACGAAGGAATTCATGCACGCCATTAATGAACTAGCCAGCGTTCGTCCGTACCGTACATCCATTCCCGGATCATCTGCATTATTGTATAAGTATATCAAAAAACCATTACAAAACATCATTAATAGATATCAGTGACCAATGTAATACAAGTTGTTCATTACACTAAAACAAAAATAGAGTATAGTCGACCAAATATTATTATTGCAAAAATAAAAAACTATGCACTAATTTAAAATAATTCTACTCCATACTCATTTTCACCGGTTACTAAGTACAACATCTAAACATATGCAAACTAACAAATCAATGTGAGCTTCCAGAGCATTAAATGACCAACACATTTAAAGAAAAACCGTATTTCCTTACTTTACAAAGCAACACTATTTTCTATAACCCTAATTTGTTTTTGCCCGAAACCTTCTCATTTTTTAAATTATTTTCAAACAAATTTTTCTAAACGGGATAATACCCAAAATAGGCGCACCTACTGTGTACTAACAACATATAAAAAGCTTGGATCATTTTTACTTCATTTACTTGTTGAAATATAAAAATTTGAATTTTGGAAATATTACATGCATCAATTTTTGAATTGGACAAAACAATTAACATGAAAAATGTGGAGTTTTTAATTATTGATCTAGCAGTGAAAACATGATTCCATTCTGAGATCCGAATCTCTAAAATTACACTTTTTAGTCTTCAGTAACTTTTTGCTTAATCAAAATTTGCCTAAAATTACACATCTAAAATTCCCTCTACTTCTAGAGCATGAAATACCTCTCTACTTCTAGAGAATTGAGCTAAACTAACAATGATATATGAAAGGATGAAATTGCTAACCTTTTAAAACCTTGGATTTAGGGGTTGCCACCAAATCTTGCTGAAAAAATGGGCATGAACTCGGCTTGCTTGGAGGAAAAATGGCCATGGGCCCGGGCATGGACGAAGGCGAATGGTATAGATAAACCAAAAGTACCGGTTGATATTACGAACCGGGACTAGTGATTGACGTCTAGACCCAGGCCGTGATACTAACCGTGACTACAGGCTCCCGCACGTGGGGCTGACTGACGCGAGCCCTCTAGTTCAGGGCCGCATCACGAACCGGGACTAGATGTCCGGAACGACCCATGACTAGAGCTGCCACGGCCTCCTAGTCATTGGATCCGGGACGAACCGGGACTAATGCTGACACCCGGGACTAGAGATAGAATCTGCTCCGAACCGAAGCCCTTGTTTCTACTAGTGGGGAAATCCCGTATGATGGGTTTTTATTTTTAAAAGGTGATGCACAAGTACAAGAAAGGAACATAGGATTTTTATATTAAAAGGTGATGCATACCACCTTTATTGCTTTATTAATAAAACATTCAATAAAGAATGGACAAAAAGATCATACATCACAAAATATGAAACCACCACACAACACCCACAAACCCGAAAATGGGTGTAAATCATGTTAACGGTGCCTTTTGCCCTAAAACCAATGAAATCAATCCATCAGCTAGGAACATGGAAAAAATTGCATACCCCGATAAGCCATCTAGATGAAACGAGAGAGCTTATCCGGTTTAGAAGACTCTTAGCGGGAACCTCATGTACATGTCACAGAATCCGTCACCACCATGCAATCTTAATGGTTAAGATCTGCATAGACTTTTCCGATCATACCAATGACTCCACCACGACGCCAGACACCGATCACCACCCTGCGCGAGGCCATCATCATGCCTGCCACCATGATCTTGTTGCACCATGCCGCTAAGACCCACCGCCATCAACGTGGTAGATGGAACACCACTCCACCAAATGATCCCCTCTAGTCATCTCGAGCTGCAAAATGATGCCCTCAAGAGGGTGAACGACACCGATGTGCCGCCATTGTCCGATCCAGAAAACCACAGATCTAGGGTCTCCCCTAGAGACATAGGGACGAGGCGGGATATGCAACAACAACACCTTTAGCAAGTAAATGACATCTGATGACAATGGGCCAGCATATGGTTTGTCCTCCTTTAAAGTGGCTTTGGAAAACTTGTTGTCAGTCCAAACACAAAGTATTTTTCTTTATGCTTTTTCAAGATAGACTTAATACCATGAAGCTTTTGCTGAGCCAAAATTGCTTCATGCCTGATTACTCCCGCAATACGTCTGCTTTTGGTGCTTTGGAGTCTAGGATACACTTTTTATTCACCTTCCAATTTGGAATGGCTTGCTCGCAATATCATTGTCCACATTGGGTGGTTGTTCATCATCGTATTTTTATGGACATTCTACTAAGCCTGATGCAAGCAACTGACAAACCTTTTTATCTGAAGATCATCATCCTTGCTTGTTGTCATATTTGGAGGACCCGCAATGATCATGTGTTTAAAGGGATGCATACAATCTTGTATAGATGCCAACGGATTTTCTAGGAAGAGATGGAACTATTGTTTTTGAAAGCTCCTAGGAAGAGATACTCAGGATTGAGAGATTGGGTGTAGAATTTCTTGTAGCTGGTTAAGTTGGCTCTTAGTTTTATTTTTCTAGTTTTTTACCTCCCCTCCGTCTGGGTAGGATCTTAATTATCTCTAGCTCCTTCTTGTATAGTTCTTTGAACATTCTCATTTATAGCTCCTTCTTGTACAGTTCTTTGAACATTCTCTTTTAATTAAAATTAAATACAAGTAGTGGGGAAACCTACTGCAAAGCTTCAAAAAATGGATGGTCATATATGCGAGAGAGAAAGTTGTGCATGAGCTATCTCGAAAGACAAACAGATGTTAAGAAGAAAGTAGCGTAGCAGGGAAATCCATCAGCTTGACGTGAGGTCGCACTCAACGGAGAGTACACAGCAAGATCATATTTGCAAATTGTGGCACATAGAATGGGTTAAGCACATTTTATTCTAAATGGGTAAGAAGGACGAATTGCTGTTGAATAAGGTTGGTGACTAATGTCAAAGCATGGGTAAGAAGTGAAATTTACTCTAAGATGAAAAAATTGATGGCAAAAGTTTTACGTAGAGTTTTGTCTGCAAAGAGAAATTGAATATAGCTAGGACATAAGACTTTTGTCGCAATCCTCAGCTACCTATCATAGTGGGAAGATTAACCTTCAATTGAAAACTACAATTTTCAATTTTATTTGGTGTGTGCTCTGTCACGACATGTATTATTGTTAGAGGATACTAGTTGAATGCCCGTGCGTTGCAACAGTTATTTTAATTTTCTCCGTCTTTGCAAATGTCAGATATGTAAACATAAAATGAAAGTAAATATCATACTCCCTCTGTCTCAAAATAGATGCCGCAGATTTATAAAGTTGTAAGCGCTTCTCCTTCGGGACTAAGAAGGTAGCTAGAATCCAGCCATGTCTCGTGATTCGTAAAAGTGAAACATAATATATGGAAAATAAAATTATATATGATCATCTGCAACATGCATAGAAAACAATTATATGCTTGCAGCTGCTTGGTTGTGTAGAACTTGATGAATATTCGGTCCTTTCAACATCACGGCGCCAGGGTCTATGTTTATTGATTTTCTTAGCCTGTCCCTTCCAACATGTTCGTTTGAGAATACTCCTTTTATGGTTAATTTTGCTTGTGACTGACTGTAGATGACATTAAAGATGTTAAAAACCTACTCACTGAGCTCAGTGTCCTGCAGATTTAGAAGTAATGATTAGCTCCTATAGACAGGGCGATATTACTATGGACACCTTAATTTAATAGAATAATGAATATCGGCAAGTGGTGGTTACAGTTTAACCAGTTTCTTGATGGCTTTTCGACTGGTTTCACTTTAGTCTACAGTCAGTCAATATTTTTGTATCATGGCCAACATAACAAGCTTCACTAAAGTATGGGGGCACACGAAGCGTATCAGCTTATTATGAGTAATAACTCGGTTTCTGATACGATAGTAATAATGACCTAAAATGACAAATGCTAAAATGTACCTCTGAATATTTCGTCTATATTATTTCTCCCGGTGCCACCCTCTTGGTCTTGCTAGTCCCGCAATGCCCCTAGCCAGTGACGTTGTGACGCCACCTTGGTTTGACATTATTTTCTCTCTCGCCAAAGCTAGATCATGCCGGCTGAATTCTGAAGCCCAACAACTCTTAGGGACACATACATGAGCAGTCGACACCATAGCTAGGAAGGCCGGATGAAAGAAGAAGAATCCTCATTAGGTGTGGAAAGCAAAAAAATCTAGCTAAATGCACGTTACTTTTGATGCCGATGAGCATCGTGATCCGAGTCCATCACCGAACCCATCTATAACCTATGTTTTCAGCCACATATCCTCCCTCCTCTCTCCCCCGTGAGGTCGATGGGAGGGGAACCCTAGCCGATAGCCGTGGCCCCTCCCTAACTCTCCCTCCTCCCCGGTCGCGCCAGGGTGCAGCTGGGCAAAGCTTGGTTGTCGCTGACGGCGCGGGAGGCCTCCTCGTCCCCTTGCACTAAGGATCGATGCGGGCTACCTTCTCTGACCAGGGTTGTGGTGCAGCTGAGCACCATGGCGTGGTGGCTCCTATGGCGCTTCTAGAGCAGCTGCAGCGCGACAGATCAGCGTGGTGGTCTGCGCTATGGAGGGGCGGCGTCTTAGGGCCCGATCTCTAGGCGACATGCGGGATCGTTGGTCGCTTCAGCATCGGTGGTGTTTGTGGCTGCATCAAGATCCAATCAACCGGATACAAACTTGTGTGGCTACCGGTGAAATCGAGATTGAAGATGACTGCGCCTCGTGGCGTTGTTTTCCTTATTGAAGGCATCATTTTTGTAACCCCCATTTCCTTGCTTGGATGCTCTGGGAAAACCTTAGATCCGGGTCTCTCGGATTGGATGTTGACGACACTATCGTGTTGTTATCCTGATTGGGGGCATCGTCTTTGGAGCACTATTTGATGGGAGTAGTTTGGAGGTGGAGTGGTGTTGCTCGTATCACATCAAAAACGAGTCTAGGAAGCAAGGTGCAATGGGGTCTCGGTGTCGGACACGATGGTGGCCACGATAAGCGCAGGGCACTGGTACTGTCTGGCGTCATGGCGACATAAAAAACAGGCCTTACAAGGGCAATTCCTTAATCCCTGTTCGGAAGATGGTTCGGCGGAAGAGGGCGGTGACGACTTCTGGAGCGTGTGCGCTAGTGCGCACTGAGGACCTACCAAACTGGTTTGTGCTCCCGACTCGCTGTTGGGCGGTTGTATGAGGCCTCCGGTTTTATGATCATCTGTGTAGGTGTGAGGTTAGTGCAATAGCCCCGACACGGCCACCCCTTCACCAAGGTTGTAGGTGTTGCGACAACCGTCATTAGCGAGGTTATTTGGGATTGATCTTTGTATTTTTTCTTTGTAAGGTCATGTTGAATAATAAATAAATAAAGTTGTGTGCATCATTTTGATGCAGATGCCCGGTATCACCTCCATTTCCGAAAAAAGCCCTATGTTTTCCGCAAGAACAATAGTCTCATTGCTTAAATCTCAAAGTGCATCTCTTAAACCAAGAAAATTTAGATATATGTTCCGGGAGCTGGACTAACATGATCATTAGACGGACAGTACGAATTAACTTTCACGTAGTCAATGTTAAAACTGAAACAACACTGCTTAATAACACTCATTTGATGATGCCATCATGAATACATAGAGCACTTAGTTAGCAGGTCACGTTCATCACAGAAAAAATACGGAGTATATAGATTGATTTCAGACAATGGCCGAAGTGGAAACCAGATTTTACCAAAAACTGACAAAATAAGTTTTTCTAAACCTGAACTAAAATAGGCCAATCTTATTCATATCTGGACAGAAACCAGTGCTTTGGTTAGAACAGCAATTAAAACCAGTCACTCTGATTCATACCTCAAACATCATAAATCGCTTAAACTTAAACTGTAGTACTTCACCAAGACACCAATGAGCATGCAGTACTTGCTGAGCTTTGTTTATGCACTTGTATGTTCAATCTGTTCAGGCGTGCTTCCGCTGCCGCCTTTGCGCCGTCGGTGAGATGATGTTGTGTCGCTTCGCGGGTAACGCGCCGAAGAGCAGCCTAACACCAATCTGGTAATCAGTAGCCAGAGGCCCTTGGGCGTTGCGACGACGTAGTGTATGCGGCCATTGGGCCCTGAGGGAGTCGGTGAAAGAGCTGAGGATATAGGAGACCACGAGGATGGCATGCACAAGAGATGGGGATGGTGGTTTTGTCGCCATGGCCTGCGGGTAGGGAGAGACTGGGATGGGGCAAGCGGGCGACATCGCGCGAGGAGGCGAGGAGGGGGAATGGCCGCTGAGAGGGAAGCACGCTTGAGTTGGCGAGAAGGGGGAGGGGACTGGGGGAGGGGATGGGCTGGTGCTTGGAGGCGAGGCGGTCCTTTGTCGCCAGCGACGTTGCCCTTTTGGGCGCAGATATGAACATTTAGGGAAGGTGGATGCCTAAATTATCGGAATCGACTTCTCGAAGGACTCCTAGATCACGTAAAGCAGTTGCAGAATGAATGGAATCTTCTATAAAAAAAGAGCTGGAACAAAGCAATCCAAGGACAAAAAATACTCTCTCCGTCCGAAAATAAGTGATGTGGGTTTGTCTACATTCGCATGTATCTAGAGTCTAGACATGTTTTAGTATATAGATACATACAAATCTAGATAAAACCAAATCACTTATTTTGAGACGGAGGGAGTACAACAGAATCATGCGAGTTAAAAGCATAGATGATCGCACTAAAAACTCGTTCGGGCGCACTTCGTGGGCGGAAAGTCGAGGGGCGATGGCACTTTGTTTGTAATCTCTCGTACTGTACATGCTAAATCAGAGCGCACAAACCAACACGCGGTATTCGGCATGCACAAGCTAACGCGCCGTACCACCAGTGAGTCGTTTTTGTCCCGTAGAAAAAACCGGTTTGTTAGCTATACGCGTGCGGGAGCTTGTTCATATTTTTTTTTGGCTCTTGATGTTTCGGATGGCATTGTGTGTAATATTAGTGAAGTGTGACACACACCGTTTTGCTTTTAATAGTAAAGATATGCAGGGGCATGATAGATATAAATTATGCTAGTAAATGGCACCAAGAAAACTTGTCTGAATAGAATAGATAAATTATGTCCCGTTTTGGTGCAGAGAGCTTAGTGGCTGGCTAATTTCAGTCCTGGGCGGACACATGATTTTGCTTCGCAATCATGTTTTTTGGATGGTGTTCGTGTGTATCTCAATGCAGAGGATAATCTAAAAAAAATAGTTTTGTTCGAAACGTTTGAAATGGTTACCATGGCAAGGTTAGATAGCCTACTCTTAACAAGCTTCTACCAACTTAGTAGCACTAGTAAGCTAGCATATATAAGCTCACATATACAACCCAGCTTTCCGAGAACAATTTAATCACAAGAAAGGACAAGTGGAAATCAATGAGGCGCAGTAGCATGGTACTCCAAAGAGTACTCAAACTTGACTACTATGTCGGCCACCTTCAGTGTAGGAGATATATGTAAGTAAGATAGCTACCTTTCTTCTCATATCTTGGGGCAGAGTAAAAACACAGGAGTTCGTTGCCTTGTTTGTGGTGCACACACGTAAACCACTTTGTGCTAGCATTGCCATGTGTTTGCATGGGAACGATAGGCATCAGGACACCAAAGATAACAAAGGGCAGTTATGGAGGTGCCTTTCGATGTTGTATGTTTTTTCCTTGAGATTGTGCTTTACGAGCAGACTAGGGTCAACTTCTATAGGATGTCTTTTGAGTTAAATCCGTTCCAGACCAGAAACAATAGTCTGCATTCGTGAGTGTTTCTAGTCCGGGTTTCTTGTACGGTGATAATACAGGTGTTCAGTTTGATGGTTTCCAGGACGTAATGCTACGTTTGTAGAATCTTTTATATATTAAAAATAATTTATGGGGATTAGAAGAATTCAATAGAAATTCGTACGAAAATCAGAATAATCCAACCGTTTATTTTATAGCCTAAAATTCTATAGTCATTAGATTAGGCTTAGGTTATACAATTACCCACCATTTTCAGTACAACGGGTATATATAACTTATGGACACCACTACACAACGACCGTTCTATGAATAGTAAATTGTGGCGGATCAGACAGCAGCAAAAAGTGTCTCCGCGCTGATTCCCTGTTGATCAGGTCGCGAGGAAAATATTTCCCAACCGAGATCCTTCCGTCTATCGTGTGAGTAAGTCTACAAGATGTCTAACACGTACAAAAACTTATTGTCAGACTATCTACATAGAAGATCCGGAGCGACAACATTAAACATGTACATCTGAACGGTAAAAAGTCAGCTAACACACAACTTTGCAAAACTCAGCGACAAATAACTTTGCAATGTACAATTGAGGTTACGGTAAAATCAACACCCTATATTTGCCATCATAGTGTAGATTGCTTAGCTATGCTATACTAGAATTCATGGTTGCTATACTAGAATTGAGGTTACATGATGAGTGTAGATTTGCCATCATAGTGTAGATTGCTTAGCTATGCTATACTAGAATTCATGGTTGCTATACTAGAATTGAGGTTACATGATGAGTTGAGTTGTGTTGAAAAGTATCATTTTGTTAATAAAACAACTCAACTTAATAAAACACCCGACTAAGGTATCGGCACACCGGTGAAAGGGTGGCACTCATAGGGTTTTCCTATGTTTGTTCACTACAGCAGAAAGTATCCCGGGCTTAAAGAGATTGTACAAGTTTCTTGTTTGGTAGCTTCCAGTACTACCACATGTCATATGTGGTCTTTATTGACTAAATAAGTTATGGAACCTTGACCCGTCGTGATCAGAAGGTATCGTATGTAGGATGCGATTGTCCGAGGTGTGGCTTGAGGTTCTGTTTCCCAAAGGTCTCGGCTTGATCTTTGGATTGAGCCATGTGGGTAAAGTGTACAAACCTCTTGAGTGTGTCAACCTAAATATTTAGTCGTGTCCCTGGTTATGGAAAATTATGAGCAACTAGTCGTGGAACTGTTTGGAAGATCTCATCCTTTTAATTTCATAATAAATCTTGACGGGATAACAATGGTTTAGGAGCATGCGGAGCTAGACCACCCTATATCCAGAGCCAGTGGTTCCATGCGATCAGTGGATTGGGGTTATGCTAGTGTGTCCTTAGAAAAGAGTTTTCAAGAATAAAACTATTTTGGAAAGTAGGAAAAACTATATTGCTTTTTGGCAAACTAGCACAGTGGCCCTCACAAATGTGAGGGCTTCGTCGTTTGTGGGATGAAAGTGTTCTAGAAATAGTAAAATAATTTCATTGATAATACATTATCATCTATTAGCGGATAAGAAACAAACAATGCTATAAAACTATCGTAAATAATAAAGTAAATATATTATCACGTATGTGAGTAACAATTTTGGCCATCAAGTGATTATTATCTCTTCTGCCAAAAGTCTGATTTGTATCGTTTGTAAGTTATATTACATCAGAAACATAATTTTATTTTACATGCTGTTTGATCAGTATGCGAGGCTATCAAGTTGACTTTGATAAATGATCGATGAGATAAACGGAAAATTATCTATCCTCCTTAATAGTTAGGCCACATTAAATCGCGAGAAATACCTTGTTTAGATATTTCTCACTCTCATGTACATACTCCATGTCAAAGTGTGCTAAGTTTTCGAAATATGATTGTTGTTTTCACCATGAAACTTTGACAATTATTTGTTATATTAATATGCTGCTACAAAGTATATATTTTTACCACACAAGTTTACACATCGATACCCAAAGTTACATATTTATGAATCACATTATTTCCCTTTATGTGGTATGAAACAGAAATGATCTACACCTATTACAAATGTCATGGTGAAAAATATCATGTATGTATGTATCATCTTTTGCCATCTTAAACGTGTGGGTGAAATGGCGGATATGAGCCAAATTGCCGCCTCCGGGTGAATGGTCATTATTTATAGTTCTACACGTTTGGTGATATGTATTTTTGAGTCAAGCAATAGCACTACACAACATGCAACATAGTTAAAACTCTTATTAGTCATCAATTTTGGTGTGCGATTTGATTGACATTTGCTCGATTATGGTAAGTGACATGGTACCAAACTGTCATCGATATTTCGGTCCATACTATGTGCGCAACACTCGCGATAGTTCTCCTTGTCATTTACTCGATCGACGTGGAGACAATTGATTTCCTCGCGATGTCAGTTGTTATATTTTTGAACTAAAAATAACTTTTAAATAATATTGTTCTACACGACCAACTGATATAAGTTACAACGTTCTAACAATTATGTTTTGTTAATCCAATATTTGCCGTCACGTATTTATCTTTTTTCATCATGTATTTTTCTTTTTGTTAACATGTCATATACTCTTAGCTAGAGATCAAGTGTATATACACATAAAAATCTATAAAATCAGCCTACGCCTTATACTGTCGTTTGTAAGCTAACTTATACTACTCGAATAGGCTAATTTTTACTCCTCTTTCTCCAGGACGTGTGGAAGGGGGTGTTATTTTTTGAAAATCACGGAACTTTGTTGATAAAAAATAGTGTATTCACACATTGCACGGTAGCCAATAGGTCACCACAACACTTATAATTACCCAGATTTACCTATACGGACCGACTTGAAAAGGAGTCCATATAGTATATTTCTTATCCTTCACACCACTTTCCAGCAAGTTGGATCTCTATTTTTTTTCAACCAGTTTTTTTCGGTGACTGCTACGACGTTCCATCCAAGCTAGGATTGTATTTTAGGCACACGGAAGTATTTTTGAACTTTGATTGCTTAACTACTGGAGTTCATGTCCTACACGTTAGTGCACACGGATGTTTTTTGGGCACATGTATATACGTTCTGACTGTCCTTTATGTAGAGGAGTTGTAACACGCGTTGTATTACTGTGGTGCGAACCGCACATATATATAGGTACTATGGAAGGCCTTCATACCCTCAGACATAAAATAGAGGAGGGACCTAATCGTTAATGTACTATACACAAATATATACTCAACACCCTCCCGCAGTCGAAGCGTTGGCCGAGCGGACGCAAAGGATGGATCGAAACTCCTCGAAGGACGTCGTAGGCAATCCTTTGGTCATGATATCCGCGAACTGTTGTGAGGTGGGTACGTGTAGTACACGTATGCGACAAAGAGCAACCTATTCGCGAACAAAGTGAATGTCGAGCTCGATATGCTTCGTCCGGCGATGGTGGACGGGGTTGGCGGAGAGATACATGGCGGAGACGTTATCACAGTAGACCACGGTGGCCTTGTCGACAGGACAAGAGAGCTCCTGAAGTAGCTGTCGAAGCCAAGAGCACTCAGCGACAGCATTAGCAACAGCCTGATACTCCACCTCGGCGCTGGAGCGAGAGACCGTGGGCTGCCGCTTGGACGACCACGAGATGAGCGAGGGTCCAAGGTAGATGCAGTAGCCCGAAGTGGAGCGCCGCGTGTCGGGGCAGCTGGCCCAGTCCGCGTACGAATAGGCGATGATGTCTGTGTCCGCAGAAGCAAGCAGCGAGAGACCAAGATCTAGAGTGCCTCGGATGTAGCGGAGAATCCGCTTGACTGAAGTCCAATGAGCATGATGTGGAGCGTGCATGTGAAGACACACCTGCTGAACAGCATACTGGAGCTCCGGTCTGGTGAGAGTGAGGTACTGAAGCGCACCAACAATGGACCGGTAGAGCGAGGCGTCCGGCGCAGGAGAGCTGTCCATGGCAGAGAGCTTGGCCTTCGTGTTGTCAGGCGTGGATATGGGGCTGCAGTTAAGCATCCCAGCACGGTCGAGTAGCTCGTGAGCTGATGACCCACAAGTATAGGGGGCGTATCGCAGTATTTTCGAGGGAAGTGAAACCCAATTTATTGATTCGACACAAGGGGAGCCAAAGAATATTTATCAGCCTTAACAACTGAGTTATCAATTCAGCTGCACCTGGAAACAATCTTGCTCACAGCAGTTTATCAGTAGCAACAATTTTGTAGTAGGAATAGTAAAGTAACAACAGTAGTAAAGCAAAGACAGTAGTAAAAGCAGTAAAAGTGGGATTCGAGTGCGGTAGGCATAGGGATGGATGGACGGGCGTTGCATGGACAAGACAATTCACATAGCAATCAGATCATAGGGCAATTACAGATAAATAAGATAAAGCATCCAAGTACTAGATAATCCTAGGCATGTGTTCCATATATAGTCATACGTGCTCGCAATGAGAACTTGCACAACATCTTTTGTCCTGCCAGCCCGTTTGAAGCGGGGCCTCTAGGGAACTACTGACAATTAAGGTGCTCCTTTTAATAGAGCACCGGAGCAAAGCATTAACACTCCGTGAACACATGTGATCCTCACATCAAAGCCATTCCCTTCCGGTTATCCCGATTTACATCGCCGGGGCCATAGGTTCCGGACAACGATGTGTATACAACTTGCAGATAAGACCAAAAACAATACTATCATAATGAATCAATAACATGTTCAGATCTGAAATCATGGCACTCGGGCCCTAGTGACAAGCATTAAGCACAACAAGTCGCAACAAAGTCATAAAGCACTAATAAAAGATACTAGGCACCATGCCCTAACAATCTGATGCCATTACATGAACGATCTCATCCAATCCCTACCATCCCCATAGCCTATAGCGAGGGATTACTCACTCATAGACGGGGGAAACATGGATGGTCGATGGAGAAGCGATGGTGATGATGACGGCGATGATCTCCTCCATTTCCCCGTCCCGGCAAGGTGCCAGAACAGAGTTTCTGGTGCTGTTTCATGGAATCTGGTGGTGGCGGCGGAGCGGAACTCCTTCTGGAAAAACGTCGAACCCCCCGAAGTTTTTAGGTCAGAAGGCTCCTGATAGGCGAAGAGAGAGGCCGAGGGGGTGCCTGGGGGCCCACACCACGCCTTGGCGCTGCCTGGCCTGGCCCGCGCCACCAGGTGGTGTGGCCACCCATGGCTCTTCTCCGTCTCGTATTCTGGCTCCTGGAGTCTTCGGGTGAAATAGGATTTTTGGCATATTTTCCGAGATTTTTCCTGATAGTTGATTTTTTGCACAAAAAGTAGACACCAAGGCAATTCTGCTGAAAACAGCGTCAGTCCGCATTAGTTGCATCCAAATCACACAAGTATAGAGGAGAAACAATAGAAAAAGTGTTCAGGAAAGTAGATACGTTTTGGACGTATCAACTCCCCCCAAGCTTAGCTTATTGCTTGTCCTCAAGCAATTCAGTTGAAAACTGAGTGGGATAAAAGAACTTTCAAGAAACATTTGCTTCATATGATGTAAATATTCTCAGCAATGTGATCAACTACTCAGACAATTCATAATAAAGAGTATGCAATTGAGTCTACTTAATAGTCATTGCAAGCTATGAAGAGATTCCAACTCAAGAATAATAAGTAGCATGAAGCACAAACATAAGCAACATTACAATGCTCATAAAAAAGTATGATAGAGTGGTATCTCGCTTGCCCTTTGATTATGAATATCAAGGCACCTCTGAAGTTCAAGTGATGACTAGAAGTAAAGATATCAAGGATACAAGCATCAAAGTCATAACACAAATAATCAAGTAATGGAACAAACACAAAGAATGACAACTATGCTCTCAAGAAGGTGCTCAAAGAATATGTGGAGACTCAACAAGTAAAGAAAAAGGTTTTGAATAATTTGAAAGGCTTCCAAATGCTGAAAGTATGGTACTCGTTAGCTTCGAGCTCTCATTGCCCCTATCATAAGCATCTTTAATGTGGTTAAGGTGAAAGTGAGGTCCAATCTAAGTTATATGCTTGACAGACTATAAACTGAAAATCCCAAGTCCCTTGAGTACGAGGGCCGCTCCTCATGCTACTCAACTTTAGTTACTGGTAAGTTCTTGTCATCGTAAGTATGTGCGTATCATTGAGAACCGCCAACGGGGTACCCCTTGCCCGATGATACGGAAGAATCCCCATATCAAAATGACAAGGCAAGCAGACAATGAGTATCTCAGCAATCTTCTTATTTACCATGGGAAAATGGTGCTTTTTTCTCTCTTTCCTCTTTTCATAAAACTCTTTTTTTTCTTTTTCTCAATAGCTATCTCTCTCTCTTTTTTTATAAGAAGAATGCTTTATAGATATCATTATGGTTACGCTGCAGGTTTCCACCATGTCAGCATGGATTAGACCAGCGACCCAGGCGTTTTTCTAACACACATACATAACTTCATGGACTTACAAGCTCCCCTTTTATTTCACGCGACATCCAAACAAAAGAGCAAGGTATCAACTGGGTATATATTTACAAGTGTTGAAAGCATTCCCGTGACAACGCAGTTACGCTAATCTGACCTATAATTTGCAAGCATATAACTTTCATGGAGAGTTCACAATGGTTCAGGTTTATTAAGTGCAGGGAATAAAATGTGCCATCAAGTTTGTGAGAGCTTTACTAACTAATTTTCCCATAACAAGCAAACCTTTTATTCGGAAGAAAACAAGGCATATTGAATATGCACGGGAGTAGCAAATGATGCTAATAGGTAGGTATGGTGGACACTTTGGAAATATTTGGTTTAGGGAGTTGGAAACATGAGTAAAACACTCAGTGGAAGTGAAGGCTAGCAATAGTAAGGGAGCGGCAAACGAGAGAGCAATAGCTGTCATTATCATGCTTGCAACAAAACAGGACTACTCATGGCATGAAAGTGATTCAAGATCCTCAAGTTAAAATAATTCATCGAGGCTCAACTGATTATTACAGTCATGTGCATGCGTGAGCATGTGCCAAGTCAATTCAAATGAAACATTCAGAGGAGGGTACCATGGTGTCATACCAATTTATGAATAGAGCAATGCAAGCAAACATTCATAAGACATGCTACAAACTATTAGCGAGCTGGAGCTAATCATAAGAGAGCAAGAACTACTAAGCATCCAAAGATAACATACACCCTACTCGAACGGACTAAGCAAGCCCACAGTGATGAGTATATGTACAAAAATGAAAACAAATAGAGTTCGTTACCAGCCTCTTACCACGCCTCAAGTTGTCATTGATCCTCATTATTGCTCTTCACTTGTGTGGCTTGAATAATAATATGAAACCAATATCCACTGAGGACTGCCGAACCCTGTAGCAAACTCGCAAAAACCAAAGAAAAACGTCAAATATTTTTGGTGTTTTCGTTTTTTAAACAAGAACCAAAAGAGAAAAACAAGCAAAGCAAAATCTTTTTGGGTTTTTCGAATAGTTCAAACAAAGCAAAAAGGGAAAAGCAAACCAAGGCAAAAAGAAGAAGCAAACCAAAGAGGAACAACAGAAATATTTTTGGTCTTTTTGTGTTTTTAGAAAGCAAAAGTAAAGAAGAACGAAAACTAAAAAGAGAACGAAAACATGAATATACAAAGTACCGACGCAACATGATATGGAGATGGGTGCGGTGTCGGCGTACCTCTCCCCAAGCTTAGGCTTTTGGCCTAAGTGGGTATCAATCCCAAGCTGGTCAGGATGAAGTGTCACCCGGGTACGACGAAGAGGTCCCCTCATCCTGGTGCGAACTCGAGTACGTCCCTCCGTAATGCGCAGAGTAAACATAGGAGGGCACATCCTCCTGGTGCCGCTCGTGGAAACTGATGGCTCAATGCACGGCGCCCAGAAAAATGCTTGATGACGGTGTTGATGTAGAGCTCGTTGGGAACCCCAAGAGGAAGGTATGATGAGCACAGCAGCAAGTTTCCCTCATTATGAAACCAAGGTTTAATTGAACCAGTAGGAGCAAGGAAACACCTCAAAGGTGTTACTAGCTTAGGTTTGGCAGGGCGCACTACCGGTGCTAGTAGCAACATGGAGACCCGCACAACACAACCACAGAACTTTGTCCCCAACTTGCGATGAGGTTGTCAATCTCACCGTGTTTTGCGAAAAACAAAGGATTAAACACATCGAATGGAAATAAGTAAAAGTTTGCAGAAAGTAAACACAAAGCAGTAAAAGATTGTAGATTGTATGTAAAGTAAAGGACCGGGATCCATAGTTCACTAGAGGTGGCTCTCCTTAGATAGATAACATGCTGGGTGAACAAATTACATCGGGGCAACTGACAAACACCGAGAAAGCAATACATGCATATACTAAACATCTTGACTCCTCTGAGACTTGATTGGGAATTACAACATAATACATAGACCGCCATCCAACTGCATCTATGACTAATAATCCACCTTCAGGTTATCATCCGAACCCCCTCCAGTATTAAGTTGCAAGCAACAGATTATTGCTTCTGAACTGCGTAAGGTAAACAATACAATTGTTCTATAAACAAAGGATCATTGTTTTCTCCCTAGTAGCAATAGCACATCTAGTACCTTAGAGATTTCTGTCACTTCCCCAGATTACCAGAGGCATGAACCCACTATCGAGCATAAATACTAACTCTTGGAGTTGCTAGCATCTACTTGGCCAAGATAGCTACTAACAACGGAAAGCATGCAAGATCTCAAATAACAAAGACATGATAGAATCAATAATCAATCTGAAATAGCATCTCAATATCCATCGGATCCCCCAAACACAACATGTATGGATTACAAATAGATGATCTTGATCATGAACGGAGCTCACAAGATCTAAACATGAAAGCACAAAGGAGGAGAAACCAGCCATCTAGCTACTACATGGATCCGTAGTCAAGGATGAACTACTCACGCATCACACGGAGGCTTGCATGGTGATGAAGAAGGCCTCGGTGAATTCCTCTCTGGCAGGTGCCGGGAAGAGCTTGATCCCTCCCGATCTAGGGATGGAGATGACGGCGACTCTGAGACTCTTCGTGGATTTTTGATCGGGTCCCTAGGGTTTTCGTCGAGGGCAACTTATAGGCGGAAGGAGAGGCGAGGGTCTGGGGCGGCGGACCACCCACCTGGCACGGGCCAGGCTGGCCGCTGGCTAGGTGGTGTGGCCAGCCCTTCTCTCTGTCTCGACTGCACTTGATCCTTCCGAAAAATAGGCACTTTGGCTTTTGTCCCGTCAATTCGAGAACATTCATTTCTGACTTTTCTAGAACCAAAAACAACAGAAAACAGCAGCTTTGTGGCTCTTGTTAATAGGTTAGTCAAGAAATCATAATAAAAGTACTCCAAAGTTGGAACAAAACACAAGAAAGTGGATAAAACCAAGCATGGAACAGCAAAAATTATAGATACATTTGCAATGTATCAACATCCCCAAGCTTAACTCCTGCTCGTCCTCGAGTAGGTAAGTGATAAAAAGAAATAATTTTTGAGGTGATATGCACCATCAAAGACTTGATCAAAGTATTTGCAAAACTCAAAGCTAGGATCAAAGTACTTCAATCATAACATGAAAGACAAAGTTCTAGCAATAAGCAAAGAAACTATGATACAACATGAAAAGGCACAAACAAAAGATTCATGAATAACATGCTTTGCAAGACGTTTGTTTGTTTCACATAAAGAAAACATAGCATAAAAGTATTCAGCTTGTCCCTCAATAGAGTAGCAAATATAAATGCATAGGACACCTTCAAAGTTCATAAGACTGACTAGATACAATAGTTTCAAACAAGCAATAACAAGTTATGCATCAATCAACTAGTCTTGGGACAATGCACATAGAACTAAGAATGGCCACTATGCTCTCAAAGTAGTGCATAAAGATAGAAGGTGGAGACTCAATATAATGGTGGAAGAAAGACCTTTTGTAAAAGGAAGTAGGGATTCAAGTCTCATAAAGAGCTTCCAAAAATTATGGTACTTATAACTTTCAGCTCTCATTGCCCCTATCATAAGCATCTTGAAGGTGGTTAAGGTTAAAGTGACACAACTAAGAGGATATGCTTGACAAGTTATAAACCGAAATCTCATGCCCCTTACTTACGAAGACCGATCCTCATGCTACTCAACTTCAGTCACGAGTAAGCTCTTGTCATTGTAAGTATATGTGTATCATTAAGAACCGCCAACGAGGTACCCCTTGCACATGATACGGGAGCTTTCCCATAATCAAAATGACAAGGCAAGCAGATAATGAGCATCTCAGCAATCTTTCTATTTGCTATTTGCATAGGTTTTTATTGAGGATGCTTCATAGGGTGCTCACTATGGTGATGCTACAAGTTTCCACCATGATTAGGCATGGCTTAGGCTAGCGGCCCAGGCGTTTCTCTAACACACATACAAACTCCATGATCTTACAAGTTCCACTTTTATTTCACACCGCCGGGATCCGTAAGCAAAAGAACATGATATCAACGGGGTACAAAGTACAAGTGCAATGTTGAAAGCGTTCCCCATGAAACATGGTTCTACTAACTTCAACTTATAAAGCGCAAGCACATACGCAACAAAGAAGGACCCAATGGTTCAAGTTTATTAGAGGCAAAAAAGTAAAGTGTGCCATCAAGTTCGTGAGAGCTTTAATCACTAGTTTTCTCATAACAAGTGGAAGGTAAACAAAAGCATGAATATACTTGGAATAGCATAAGCTAGTAGGTAGGTATGGTGGACTCTTTGTAAAAACTTGGTTTAGGGAGTTGGATGCATGAGTGGAACTCATACTTGGTTGTGGAGGCTAGCAAAAGACTAGGAGCGACAAACTAAGAGAGCAATAATGGCCATAATCATGGAGAGCGACAAAACATCATTGATCAAAGCATAAAGTGATACTACAAGTTGAAAACTAAAGGATCATAAAGGCTATGGTGACTTGAGATAGTCATAACATGGTGTGAGCATGCGCCAAGTCAACCCAAATAAAGCATCAAAGGAGAATACCACTATACTATGCTTTAATATGCTAAAACAACGCATGATTCATCCAAGGCACATTAAGAAATCTCAATTGTTTATAACAAGTCATGCTACAGCAAAGAATACTAAGCATCAAACCAAAACAATATCAAGCATGGCATGACAAAGCATAGCCACAGTCAAAAACGAGCTCTTTTTACCACATAAGCATGAACTTCCGTACTCTTTTCCAAACCAAACCAAACTATTTGCAAAACAAAGTGTGAAAGAGGGGGTCCAACCAACTTATTCATAAAACTAAACAAACCAAAACGAAAACGAAAAATAAGACGCTCCAAGAACAACACAACTGTGCACGAAACAATAAAAATGAAGCGTTTAGAAGAAACCTGGAATTTTATTGATGAAGAAGGGGATGCCTTGGGCATCCCCAAGCTTTGACGCTTGTACTTCTTGGATATTTCTTGGGGTGACACGCGTGGCATCCCCAAGCTTGAGCTTTAGTCCATCCTTCATCTCATTATTCATTCCTTTCATACACCTGAAATTTTTCCTTCATACAAAACTTCACACAATCTCATTAGCAACATTAGTGCACTTAAGATAAATAAGTCTTAAGGTTCAGTTCTTACACCAAATAAACTTCCATTAGAACACTAGCTACTGTAGCACTTCCCTCAAAAATGTCAATTCCCCAAAAGAACTCAAGAAGGAACTAACAAGAAGCAAATGCAGAAAATGGCAGAAATCTGTCAAAACAGACCAACAGGTAAAGACGAATTTTTTAGAAGACCTTCTGTTGCTCAAATCAAAAAGTGTTGAGCTAACGAAAGTTAGATAACAACCTGGGGCAGAAGCACCAAAAATTACAGATCAATCCGGCATACATAACTCTCTCAGGAATTTTTACGGTGAAGCACAAAAATCTGTTTCGAGACAACAACTTTCCCAATCATTACTTCACTCTCATTAGAGGTTACTCTTGGCACAAAAAGCAAATAAAAAGGATAAATAGAGGTTATTACAGAGGTAATAACTTCCAAGACTCATCTAAAACTCTTGGGTTATCTCCCAACAAGTACTTTTCTTTAACGCCTTTAAGTTAGGCATAAGAAGCAAAGAAAGAATCAAGTGTTCTCAAATGAAGAAGCATTAAGACCAAATTTTGTTTTCATAGGAGAAGCAAAAGAAATCTTTTATCTCTTTTTAGGGAAGTGTTCTATACCTTTCTTGAGTGGGAGTTGATATTTAATGGTGCCTTCTTTCATATCAATGATGGCACCAACAGTTCTAAGAAAAGGTCTTCCCAAAGTAATAGGACAAGAAGCATTGTATTCAACAACCAAAACATAGAAATCAACGGGGACATAGGAATCATTAACCATAATAATAACATCATTAAGACTCTCCATGAGTTTCTTTTTAGCATTAGCATCAAGTGGGACATTCAAATAACAATCTTCAAGTGGAGGCAAATCAAGCATATCATAAATCCTTCTAGGCATAATAGAAATAGTACTATCAAGATCACACAAAGCTTTGAAATCAAAGTCATTCACTTTCATATTAATGATGGGTTCCCAACCATCTTCTTGCTTTATAGGAATAGAAGCTTTATGTTTCATCTTTTCTTCTTTAATCTTTATGAGAGCATCAGTAATGTGTTTTGTAAAAGCCATGTTCATAGCACTAGCATTAGGACTTTTAGCAACCTTTTGTAGGAACTTAATAACTTCAGAGATATTGCAACCATCAAGATAAAAATCAACCTTATCATCTAAAGTAGTAGAACTATTACTGGCCTCAACACTAGTGGTGGTAATAGTAGAAACACTAATGTTTCTAGCAATTTCATCTTCTCTTTCCCACTTAGCATGTAATTCAGCTAATAGTCTAACATTTTCATCAATTCTTACTTGTATGGCATTAGTAGCTGCAAAGGGATTCTCATTAGTTTTAGGTTTAGCAGCCATTTTATTCAAACTAGATTGAGCTTCAGCCAAAGATGCTATATTTCTTTCAGCATTAGAGAGTTTTTCCTCAATAGTTTTATTGAAAGCAGTTTGTTTACTAATAAACTCTTTAAGCATAACTTCAAGTTCAGAGGGAGCACTCTTATTATTGTTGTAAGAATTTCCATAAGCATTACCATTGTTGGGAGGATATGGCTTATAATTGTTGTTACCAAAATTGTTCCTATAAGCATTATTACCATAAGCATTGTTGCCAAAGTTGTTATTTCTTATGAAGTTCACATCAACTTGCTCTTCTTGAGCAATCAAAGAGGCTAAAGGCACATTATTTGGATCAATATGGGCTTTCCCATTAACAAGCATAGACATAATAATATCAATCTTATCACTCAAGGAGGAGGTTTCTTCAACAGAATTTACCTTCTTACCTTGTGGAGCTCTCTCAGTATGCCATTCAAATTAATTAACCATCATATTATCCAATAGTTTTGTTGCATCACCCAAAGTGATGGTCATAAAGGTACCTCCAGCAGCTGAATCCAATAGGTTCCTTGAAGAATAGTTCAATCCTGCATAAAAAGTTTGTATGATCGTACAAGCAGTCAGTCCATGAGTGGGACAATTCTTTACCAAAGATTTCATTCTTTCCCAAGCTTGAGCAACATGCTCATTATCAAGTTGTTTAAACTTCATTATTTCACTTCTCATGGATATAATCTTAGCAGGAGGATAGTATTTTCCAATAAAAGCATCTTTGCACTTAGTCCAAGAATCAATACTATTCCTAGTTAAGGAATTCAACCACTCTTTAGCTTTTCCTCTCAAAGAGAAAGGAAACAGTTTCAGTTTAATAATATCACCATTTATTCCTAGTTAAGCGTGGAAGAACTAAATAACATCTATTGCCCATCGATGCCTCTGCATTAGTTATATCTAGCATTTTAATAGTTGTATTTAAAGTCATGATCATCTCCACCAATAAGCATATCCACCAAAAACATCTGCCAGCATTCCAACAACTGTGGTACTTGACAACATGAGATCGCACCTGAGCAAGCAACTACGACTCGCAAGGCCAGCTATCTACCAAACACGGGTAATAGGAGGTGTCCAAGGCAATATAGAGGCTGCACGGGATATAACTGGGGTACGGAAACTAAAGCATCGCGACACGGATAGCAATAGATCAACAGGAGGAAATAAAGACTATAAATGCAAAATAGGTAGAAGGGGGAGAGATGCTCGCCTGGGAAACACTACTGAAGGATCATATCCGGAGAACTTGTCGATACTCGCATCAACTCATCGGCCTAATCCGCGGAGAAGCAAACACTAGAAGAAACACCGGATGCAATATTTCATACTACGGCAGAAGATCTGGCATGCTTATGATATGATGCATGGCATGGCACAGATACAGTGCAATTTAGGCAATATTAAGCGGAACCGGGGTCCCGACGATTAATTAGGCGGTTCAAGTTATTTAAAACCCCGCAGATTAAATGTTGTATTAACAGGGCGAAACATGGCATCGGTTCACTACACAAATTAAATGGAGTCTGGAATAAGACAAAGATATCCCGCATAAACACTCCATATTTAATCATGCGGTGAATCGGCATAATGCCCCCAACCCACATGATATGCATGCGAGATGAACAATTAATATGCAACAAGTTTTATATATAGCATTTATAAAATAGGGGCTCAGGAAAGGGTTCACACATCGGGGTTCGGAAGATCTTGGTTTCGGGGGTTCAGGGTCGGGTCTCAGGGTTCGACGGGGTCAGCGGGATCGGTTCGGCGGGATCGGTCTTCGGACAACGAAAGGAGAGCTCGGCGTTCCAGGAAGAAGGACTTGGTTTGGTGTCAGGGGGTGCATCGGAGTCGCCCTGGTCAGTGTCGCTCTTGTCGTCGATGGCAAACTTGAGTGGGTCGGGTACCGGGGGTCTTCGGGTCCGGGAAGAAGATCTTGACGCACGGTGTCCGGGTAGGCGAACTTGGCGGGTTGGGATGATCTTGTCGTAGTCCTCAGGTGACGGTGTCGGTCCTGGGTTTGGTGCCGAACGGTCTTGATGTTCCGGGAAGGAGATCTCGTGTCGGCCTCGGTCATCGGATCCATTGTCGAGGAGAAGATCTTGGCGTTCCGGCTTCGGTTGTCGACGATGTACTTGGTTTCGGTACCGGTATAGTCTTCGGGTGGCCTTATGCTCGATACAGTTCTTGGGACATCACCCCATGACCTTCACATGATCACCATCTCCTCGTCGTTGTCCAAACGCAAGACCGTCTTGAAAGAAACCTAGGCAGCAGCAGGAATCACCCCGGACTACCATATCAACAGGAACAAGTGGAGCGACAGGCAGCCACACACTCTTCTTAAGAACATGTGGCAGTAGGTAGCATCAGCTGGTGGGCGAGTGTCTCCACACCGAACGAAGACACCAGATGGTGGCCGAGTCATAGCATCACGGGGACACACGACGAGGATGTGGAAGCCGGGCCACTCGAGAAGAGGGTCACGAGGTCGATGCAGAGGGGCCCCGGGCGACGGAGGAGGACGGGGTGGAGGCGCTCGACGGGGAGGGTGCCCGGAGCTGGCCGGGACGAGGCAGAGGAGGCCACGGGCGCGCGGGGTCGCAGCGAGGGTGGCATCCTGTGCGACCAGAGCGGGGCGGCGGTAGGGTCAGAGGCGTGACGAGCTCATGGGTCGAGTGGGCCGGCGAGGTGTCGGCTCGGCACAGCGAGAGAGGTGGCGGAGGGACCTGCTCGGGAGGGAGAGGGAGGCGGCGGAAACAGCGGTGTCACGGGCAGCGCAACGCGGGATCTAGCGGCGCCGGGCTCGGGGAGGCGCGCAACATGGCTAGAAGGCGAGGGGAAGAGGGCCCGCGGCGGCGACCGGAGACGGAGGGAGCGGAGAGCGACGCGGGGGCGGCGAAAGCAGCAAGGGATTGCAGTCGGTGGGGTGGGGCCACGGGAACAGAGGGATGGGGCGGCGACGAGGTGGAGGTGTGCGGGAGTAGGGAGGAGCGGGAGTTGGGGGATGGTGGAAGGTGGGGCCCAGGGGCAGGCGTGGCAGGCGGTGGGAGCTGTGCGTGCGATGTGTGTGTCGCGTGTGTGTGTGGGGGATAGGGTTAGGTGGGGCGGGTCGGGTCTGGTTAGCTAGGGGCTGGCGGCTGGTTGAAGGGATGTGCGTTAGGTAGGGTTTGTTGAGACAGGTTGGGTAATTTTGGGGATGGCCGGCTAGGTCGGCTCGGCCCGGTTTGGCTGCCCCCTAAAAATATAATAAAATTTTATTTGTTTTAAACGGGACTTTTGAAAACCGTTGGTAGACGAAACAAAAATATTCCGGAGACCTGGGTTTTAATTGAATAAAGACGGGAATATTCAGAAAACAAACCTAGGCGTTTCGAAAATAGTTTAGACAAAAACCATGCATGATGATGACGATGCTCAAATGCAATGTGGCATGATGACATGAGCATGCGGTCATGATGATGCAATGCACAAAAACAACGCGATTTTCTAGTAGTGGTTTTTGCGGGGCGCCACAATTCGACACCACTAACAATGGATCTCGCCCTCGTGATCCGCCTCATGGTACGGGGAAAAGGCCGACGACCTGAAACTTCTCGCTTCTTGTAGATTCCTGGCGACACCACTAATAATGATCCTTTCTCTGTCTTGAAATCGGTGACACCACCAACAAGGGATCGTTGGCCATGATCGTCGAGAGAACACTCCGGGAACAAAGGACGAAGATAAAGGTATCAACAAATAAAGCCACCTCTAACTTCGACAGAAGGAGAGAAACGATGCATTCTCATCCACTTCAATGTACACGAGCAAATAGAGTGAGTAGTCGGCATGGGGGCCAATCCATCACGCACCCAAACTATTACTCCGCACAATCAGTGGAAAAGCATGCAACCCTTCTCGGTATCAGACTTAAGATCTCGACAAGCGAGGTTCGGAAACAAAGGAGGAATGCAGACTCTGCATCGGATCTGGCGTAGATGATGTCGTCGCGTCGGAAAACACCGGAAGGCACAAACAAGGAACAAAGAATGGTACCACAGATAAAGGATCACTCAGATAGCATGAAGTCCGGATGTAGAAGCACCGTTACCAAAGAAGGAAGCGAAACCCTAAAGGTACGAAGGAAAACCCACCCACGAGAAATCCTGGACTCGACGAAAAGATAAGAGAATAGATCCAAAACACGCAAAGGTAAAGGAGAATAGCAGAGGGGTAAGGAGTAAAACAGACCTAATCAGATCTATCCAACCGATTTTTGCAAAATAGTTTGGACACTCTACTTCGGCCGTTAGCTAGGTTATCCTACAGGCTAGACTTGTGGGGTATCGCAACTGCTGAGCTCTGATACCACTCTGTAACACCCTCGAATCAGCCCTATGCTAGTTTTAGCGCTTCCCGCCAATCCCGCATAGAAACGATCCAAGGACGCCCACCAGGCACTTTCGTGCGGGTGGAAAACGAAGTAATACCATTACACAACAGTCCTCGATGGGACCCACAGAACAGATACATATACAACAGCGACCCCATGAGTCAAGAATACAGATATACTATACAAAGGTCCAAATCACCTTGGAAACGATAGAGCGTCCGACTACGGACAAGATGCAAATGGGGCTAAGAGCCCTGAAGAATAACCAATGGCGTCCATAACCCTTCCCAGGCCAAGCCGGAAGGGTAACCCTGCTAACGACGTCAATCTCAAACCTGCTAGAACAAAAGGGGTGCCGACAAAGGGTAAAGGAAAAACAGGAGCGTCAGTACTGAGGCCAGTACATGGCGAGGCTAGAATTCAGTGGCTCTCGCCTACATAGGTATGGTGGGCTGAAGCGGCAGCGCATCGGCACTAAACAACCTATAGAGACTCGATACAACTGGCGGTTATCAGAGAGGCGTAAGAAAGACCTATTCGGATCCAACCTGAAACTAACACCAAACAAACCCATCCTGGTACTTCCCCCTCGAGACCAAACGAGGAAGTCGGACCAAGGAACTCACACAGTTGGCAGTTTTATTCATTCCATTATAGTTGCAACACTTACTAGTCAGATATAAAAATAGCATGAGTCATCCTGAAGCATAAGTAGTGGGCAGTTTTAATTAACCATTTCGTGGTAGTTGGAACATTTATTAGTCAGATATAATTGTCCTGAGGAATCCCAAAACCCAACATTTGTTGACACTTTTATCACATTCCATTGGAGTTGCAATACTTACTACGCAGGTATATCAGAACACGATACGACAAGATCCACCAGTTGTTGGCATTTTTAATATCCATTCCGTTATAATTGAGCTAATTACTAGTCAAATATTAAGTCATATTTATAGCACTACTTTAGTTATGCTTGTGTATGATCGAGATACTGTGCTCCAAGTCATCCATAACCGCGGACACAGCTTTCAGAAATTTTTACCCTGCAGGGGTGCACAAATAGCAACACACACTCGATCAACCTCGGAAAAACCAACTCAAAACCCAACGAGGCTTTCACGACAAAGCAATCACAGGATTCATAAAATATTTCAGGGGGCCACCCCACTAAGCTACCCGCAACGAAGTTGGCCGGTTCCGGAACGGACCCAGGGTTTCAGAACGGTCATGTATTTGGGAACCGAAAGTGTGGTAGGCTTGTCGATACCGCGAAATCGTGCCGCGATCCAAAACAGTACAGGTGCTCCACGCACAATCGTAAATAAAGCAGTAAAGCATGGCATAAGTACAGGATAGTAATAAATCCCCAAACTACTTGTGGCCCCAAGAAATAGAAATGAATCAAGCTCTAGCTCAGGGGGGTCCATAAGGCCTCCCGGATTTGGATAGTGCGAAAAATCAAGGAACAGGTATCAAGTACTCGGGGTCCTACGGGACACAAGTGAGCATGGAAGAACCAAATAACATCTATTGCCCACTGATGCCTCTGCATTATCTAGCATTTTAATAGTTTTATTTAAAGTCCTGATCATCTCCACCAATAAGCATCTCCACCAAAAACATCTGCCAGCATTCCAACAACTGTGGTACTTGACAACACGAGATCGCACCTGAGCAAGCAACTACGACTCGCAAGGCCAGCTATCTACCAAACACGGGTAATAGGAGGTGTCCAAGGCAATATAGAGGCTGCACGGGATATAACTGGGGTACGGAAACTAAAGCATCGCGACACGGATAGCAATAGATCAACAGGAGGAAATAAAGACTATAAATGCAAAATAGGTAGAAGGGGGAGGGATGCTCGCCTGGGAAACACTGCCGAAGGATCATATCCGGAGAACTTGTTGATACTCGCATCAACTCATCGGCCTAATCCGCGAAGAAGCAAACACTAGAAGAAACACCGGATGCAATATTTAATATTACGGCAGAAGATCCGACATGCTTATGATATGATGCATGGCATGGCACAGATACGGTGCAATTTAGGCAATATTAAGCGGAACCGGGGTCCCGATGATTAATTAGGCGGTTCAAGTTATTTAAAACCCCACAGATTAAATGTTGTATTGACAGGGCGAAACATGGCATCGGTTCACTACACAAATTAAATGGAGTCCGGAATAAGACAAAGATATCCCGCATAAACACTTCATATTTAATCATGCGGTGAATCGGCATAATGCCCCCAACCCACATGATATGCATGCGAGATGAACAATTAATATGCAACAAGTTTTATATATAGCATTTATAAAATAGGGGCTCGGGAAAGGGTTCACACATCGGGGTTCGGAAGATCTTGGTTCCGGGGGTTCGGGGTCGGGTCTCAGGGTTCGACGGGGTCAGCGGGATCGGTTCGGCGGGATCGGTCTTCGGACAACGGAAGAAGAGCTCAGCATTCCGGGAAGAAGGACTTGGTTTGGCGTCAGGGGGCGCATCGGAGTCCCCCTGGTCGGTGTCGCTCTTGTCATCGATGGCGAACTTGAGTGGGTCGGGTACCAGGGGTCTTCGGGTCCGGGAAGAAGATCTTGACGCATGGTGTCCGGGTAGGCGAACTTGGCGGGTTGAGATGATCTTGTCGTAGTCCTCGGGTGACGGTGTCGGTCCTGGGTTTGGCGTCAGACGGTCTTGATGTTCTGGGAAGGAGATCTCGTGTTGGCCTTGGTCATCGGATCCATTGTTGAGGAGAAGATCTTGGCGTTCCGGCTTCGGTTGTCGATGATGTACTTGGTTTCGGTACCGGTATAGTCTTCGGGTGGCGTTATGCTCGATACAGTTCTTGGGACATCACCCTATGACCTTCACACGATCACCATCTCCTCGTCGTTGTCCAAACGCAAGACCGTCTTGAAAGAAACCTAGACAGCAGCAGGAATCACCCCGGACTACCATATCAACAGGAACAAGTGGAGTGATAGGCAGCCACACACTCTTCTGAAGAACATGTGGCAGTAGGTAGCATCAGCTGGTGGGCGAGTGTCTCCACACCGAACGAAGACACCAGATGGTGGCCGGGTCATAGCAGCGCGGGGACGCGCGATGAGGATGTGGAAGCCGAGCCACTCGAGAAGAGGGTCATGAGGTCGATGCAGAGGGGCTGGGGCGACGGAGGAGGACGGGGTGGAGGCGCTCGACGGGGAGGGTGCCCGGAGCTGACCGGGTCGAGGCAGAGGAGGCCACGGGCGCGCGGGGTCGCAGCGAGGGTGGCATCCGGTGCGACCAGAGTGGGGCGGCGGCAGGGTCAGAGGCGTGATGAGATCATGGCGTCGAGTGGGCCGGCGAGGTGTCGGCTTGGCACAGTGAGAGATGTGGCGGAGGGACCTGCTCGGGAGGGAGAGGGAGGCGGCGGAAACAGCGGTCACCAGGCGGCCTGTGAGATCTAGGCGCCCGGGCTCGGGGAGGCGCAAGCGAGGAAGAGGGAACAGGCGCCAGAGACGGAGGGAGCGGAGAGCGGCGAGGGATTGCGGTTGGTGGGGTGGGGCCGCAGGAACAGAGGAATGGGGCGGCGACGAGGTGGAGGTGTGCGGGAGCAGGGAGGTGCGGGAGTTGGGGGATGGTGGAAGGTGGGGCCCAGGGGCAGGCGTGGCAGGTGATGGGAGCTGTGTGTGCGATGTGTGTGTCGCGAGTGTGTGTGGGGGATAGGGTTAGGTGGGGCGGGTCGGGTCTGGTTAGCTAGGGGCTGGCGGCTGGTTGAAGGGATGTGGGGTAGGTAGGGTTTGTTGAGACAGGTTGGGTAATTTTGGGGGTGGCCGGCTAGGTCGGCTCGGCCCGGTTTGGCTTCCCCCTAAAAATATAATAAAATTTTATTTGTTTTAAACGGGGCTTTTGAAAACCGTTGGTAGACGAAAAAAAAATATTCCGGAGACCCGGGTTTTAATTGAATAAAGACGGGAATATTCAGAAAACAAAACTAGGTGTTTCGAAAATAGTTTAGACAAAAACCATGCTTGATGATGACGATGCTCAAATGCAATGTGGCATGATGACATGAGCATGCGGTCATGATGATGCAATGCACAAAAACAACGCGATTTTCTAGTAGTGGTTTTTGCGGGGCGCCACATCTTGACTCCTTTGAGACTTGATTGGGCAATACAACATAATACATAGACCGCCATCCAACTTCATCTATGACTAATAATCCACTTTCAGGTTATCATCCGAACCCCCTCCAGTATTAAGTTGCAAGCAACAGATTATTGCTTTACGAACTGCGTGTAAGGTAAACAATACAATTGTTCTACGAACAAAGGATCGTTGTTTTCTCCCTAGTAGCAACAGCACATCTAGTACCTTAGAGATTTCATCACTTCCCAGTTACGAGGCGTGAACCCACTATCGAGCATAAATACTAACTCTTGGAGTTGCTAGCATCTACTTGGCCAAGATAGCTACTAACAACGGAAAGCATGCAAGATCTCAAATAACAAAGACATGATAGAATCAATAATCAATCTGAAATAGCATCTCAATATCCATCGGATCCCCGCAAACACAACATGTATGGATTACAAATAGATGATATTGATCATGAACGGAGCTCACAAGATCTAAACATGAAAGCACAAAGGAGGAGAAACCAGCCATCTAGCTACTACATGGATCCGTAGTCCAAGGATGAACTACTCACGCATCACACGGAGGCTTGCATGGTGATGAAGAAGACCTCGGTGAATTCCCTCTCTGGCGGTGTGTCGGAAGAGCTTGATCCCTCCGATCTAGGGATGGAGATGACGGCTGACTCTGAGACTCTTCGTGGATTTTGATCGGGAACCTAGGGTTTTCGTCCGAGGGCAACTTATAGGCGGAAGGAGAGGCCGAGGGGGTCTTTGAGGCGGCAGCCTGGCCACCTGGCCGAGTGGTGTGGCCGCCCCCAGCCCTTCTCTCTCTCGTATTCTCGCACTTGATCCTTCGGAAAAATAGGCACTTTGGATTTTGTCCCGTCAATTCGAGAATATTCATTTTCTCGACTTTTCTACAACCAAAAACAACAGCAAAGGCCGGTGCACTTGTGGCTCTTGTTAATAGGTTAGTCCAAGAAATCATAATAAAAGTACTCCAAAGTTGGAACAAAACACAAGAAAGTGGATAAAACCAAGCATGGAACATCAAAAATTATAGATACATTTGCAATGTATCAGAAACCCAGCAAGCGAAGCTTCTCTTCCACCTCCTCCTTAGAGCGCGACCACGGTCTCCTGTGAACACTAAACAAAGCAGGTTGTGGCAAAAGGATCTCCCTTTCATCCCCGTCAGTGAAAAGCATCCTATATACTAGATTGTTCAAATCAGAGGTAGCAGTGACAAAGTGATGAGTTTTCAAGGCAACAAGGTCAAGCCTCTGTGGTGCCAGCATAGCATCATAGGGATCCACGGAAAGACCTAATGCATTGACTATACGCGAGGCAATGATGCCCCCATAGATAGGCCCCCTAGCAGCTAGGCAGCGAGCAATAAGCGAGCCAAGATTGTACCGAGTATCATTGTTAAGCGCAGCAACAAGGAATGCTAAATGATAGTTGGAGATATTACTTGTGTTCTCCCTACCCTTTACACTAGTAGCAAGATAATATGCAAAGTATCTAAGAGCAGGGAGTTGGATATTTCTTATCTTTCCGTGCTGCGCCACGCAGTCATCATCATTGGTCACCCCTCGGTAAAGCTGCAACAAATCAGCGGGTCGCCCTTGAATTTTCTTCACGGTCCCTATCATGCGCACACCTACAATACTGCAAAATCTCTCCAAAGGCATGGTAAAGGCCAGATCATAGATTTTAAAAGAGACAGTAGACTGATAGGGTGTGTTAGTAAACGTGAAGCTCTCTACAAAAGTTTTGGTGAGCATAGCATATTGCGCACTCTCGTCTTACATATATGAGGTTAAACCAACCCTCTCAATAAGTAGAAAGAAATCATCAAGAATACCTGCAGCTTGTAAGAAGGTAAAACAAGGAAAGAAGATGGGTGAGCATCCCCATCATCCCTTTCACTACCAATACGAGTTGCAATGAGATCTTCATTGTATGATGGCCTAGCCTGAGAGGTGGTTCTTGAGGGCCTCGACCTCCTAGGTGCATCACTCTCAAATATCTCTCCAAAAGTATGGTTGTTCATGCTTGGTATTCTGAAATTTAAACACCTATTAAACAAGTGATTGCAAAGTAAATATAATGAAGGATTCTACTCATAGGGACTTGCAAGGGGCCTAAACATGCATCAAAACTATATCTCTAAGCATCAAACAAGCTTACAAGCCCTCATAACTAGTCACCTACAGCAGCAAAATACTCAACATATAATCCACTAAACACAAATCTACTTGGACAAGGGGAGGAGTCACATACCAGGGAACAATTGCTCCAAATTTCAGCAAGAAAGATGGGCTGAGCAAGGAGATCGAAAAAATAGAGAGCAAGCACAGCAAGAACGTGATTTTGAGATATGAACTGGAGCTTACTCGGGAGAGAGAATAAAGTGGTAGGTGAGAGAGTTAGTGGGGGGGCCAGGGGTGGCCCACACCAGGGCATGGCGGCACTCAAGGCTGGCCGCGCCATCATGTGGTGTGCCTACCTGGTGGGCCCCCCTGGTACCTCCCAGGTACTCCTCTGCCCCTTTTTTCACGTAAAAATTTAATATGAATTTTCTGGAATTTTTCGAGACACTTTATTTTTGGGCAATTTTCAGAAATAGAAGAATAATTTTTCTGACAGACAGATTTTTTTTCTTTTGGAAACATGATGCAAGGACAAAACTAGGCTAGAACTACAGAAGTTCTAACATGCAAGCAACTAACAACAAAAAGAAATATAAGCGAAAGCAAAAACTAAAATGCAAAGGATAGAAATAAACGGAGATAATCATAATGAAAACATTGTTTTGTTCAATGGAATCCTTTTGTTAACAAGGTTGATCAAGTCTTGCTACCAAAACAATTGCATATGAGACAAAACTTTGTATTCCACTAATGATTATGTTACCTCAACCTTGATAGCAATGGTCCCAATCATAATAGTTTCAAATTTTTCTCTTGGTATGGGACAATATATTTCTCCAACTTGAATGCCTTCAACATGTTCAATTGAATTCAAACCATAAGTCCTTTCAATCATCTTGGGGAAATAGACAGTATGTTCTTTGTCATTAACATTGAAAGTCACCTTTGCTTGATTACAATTAATAACAGCTCTTGCAGTATTAAGAAAAGGTCTCCCAAGAATAATAGACATATTATCATCTTCAGGCATTTCAAGCACAACAAAATCAGTTAATATCAAGCAACTATGAGCCACTTGAACGGGTAAATCCTCACATATACGCACAGGAATAGTGGTAGATTTATCAGCCATTTGCAAAGATATATCAGTTGGTATCAATTTTTCAAGATGAAGCCTCTTATAGAGAGAGAAAGGCATAACACTAACTCCAGCTCCCAAATCACACAAAGCAGTTCTAACATAACTATTCTTAATAGAGCAAGGGATAGTTGGAATCCCTGGGTCTCCAAGTTTCTTAGGATCCTTGCCATTGATGGAATAATTAGCAAGCAAAGTAGAAATTTCTTCATTAGGGATCTTCCTTTTATTCGAGACAATGTCCTTCATATACTTTGAGTAAGGAGGCAATTTAATAGCATCAGTCAAAGGAATTTGCAAGAATAAAGGCTTCATCCACTCACAAAACTTATTATAATGTTCATCTTCCTTTGACTTGTGTTTCTTATCAGGGAAAGACATAGGTTTTTGGACCCAAGGTTCTCTTTCACTACCATGTTTCTTAGCAATAAAATCTTCTTTGGTGTATTTAGTATTCTTAGTGTGGTTTTCAGGTTCTTCTTCAACTTTTTCTTCATTAGGAACAACATTTTCTTCATTACCACTTTCAGTTTCAGCATCAGAGATAGATATACTATTAGGATCTGTAGCAAGTTCAGAGGGTTCTACAACAGTTTTATGTTTCTTTTTCCTTTTCTTACGAGTAGAACCACTATTTTCAGCTTGTTGAGAATCCTGCTCAATTCTTTTGGGATGCCCCTCGGGATATAGAGGATCTGGTAGCAGCACCACTTCTAGTTCTAATTTCATAAGCATATTTTTCTTTAGCAGCATTAACTAGCAAGTCGTTTTGCACTTTAACGAGTTGATCTATTTGAGTTTGAACCATTTGAAAGTGTTTAACAATCATTTTAACATCATTAGAGGTTCTTTCCACAATATCTTTCAACTCAACAATAGCTCTAGTGTTTTCCATTAGATGATTTTGCACCCTTTTCTTAAAGTTATCTTGCTTAACAATAAAGATATCAAATTCTTCTAAGCATTGATCATGAGGTTTAGAGTAAGGGATATCACCTTCATCAAAGTGTTGGAGAGAGTGTACCTCAATAGTGGATGAGTAGGGAATAGGATTACATAATTCTTCTATAGGAGGTAAATTCTTGACATCTGCAGCTTTAATTCCCTTCTCCTTAAGACATTTCTTAGCTTCCTTCATCACTTCATCATTTAATTCAATAACTCCCCTCTTCTTTTATGTTGGAATAGGCACCGGAATAGATGGTTCAGGTACAATTACTTCAGGTATAGCCTGTTTAGGAGGAGTCCAATCTTCATAGTTCTTGCTTATTTTAGCCATTAATTCCTCAGCTTCCTTAGGAGTCCTATTCCTGAAAACACAATCAACACAACTATCTAGGTATGTCCTAGATTCCTCTGTTAGTCCATTATAAAATATATCAAAAAGCTCATTCTTAGGTAATGGACTTCCAGCTTGTGCATGAATCAAAGCACAAAACCTTGCCCAAGATTTGGGCAATACCTCTTTTGCTCCCTATTTAAAATCAAAAAGTTCCTGCAAAATAGCATGTCTAGCACTGGGAGGAAAATATTTCTGCAGGAAAGTACTAATCAAGCACTCAGGGCTATCAATAGATCCAGGAGGTAAATTACTAAACCAAGTTTTAACTTCTCCTTTCAGTGAAAAGGGAAAAATCTTAGCAACAAAGTAAGTACGCATCTTAATATCATCAGAAAACAAGCCACTCATGGTAGAAAGTTCATTCATATGTGCTACCGCACTTTCATTCTTAGTCCCACAAAAAGGTTCTTTCTCGACAATAGCTATGTAAGATAGATCGAGAGAGAAATCATAATCTTCATCTATAATGTTTATGGGAGAAGCAGCAAACTTAGCATCAGGAGACAATTTGGGTCTAATAGTACGCCTCTCAAGGAGACTCTTAGCAGCGCTCCTATCATGGGTGTTTTTACATTCTTTAATAAATTCATCGGTCATCTCAACATAACCATCTTCAATATCATAACTCTCACTAGACTCAGGCGAGCTAACAGGTGTGGTAGTGTCTTCATTAGGAGTTTCGATATTTCCAATTATAGTTCTAGCAATCGTAGCATCTAGGAAAGGACCTAATGAACCACTCTTATCAAGCACAGTACAAGCAGCATCATAAGCATCAGAAGTTTCAGATTCAGCAGTAGTAGCAGTGTGTGTAGCATGTGTATGTGGTGGTGTAAGGAACTTACTCAAAACAGACGGTGAATCAAGAGCAACAGAGGTGTTCAGAACCGTACCTCTTCTTGTAGTGGATGGTAAAATAGGAACCTTGCCATCACGAGACTTACCCATGATGGATGGATATCAGCGAACAATAGAGAATCCAAGTAAACTTGATAAATAAAGCTGTGGCATCCCGCTAAAACCACTACTAGAAAATCGCGGTCTTTTTGTGCATTGCATCATCATGACCGCATGCTCATGTCATCATGCCACATTGCATTTGAGCATCGTCATCATCATGCATGGTTTCTAAAACTATTTTCGAAAAGCCTAGTTTTGTTTGCTAAATATCCCCGTCTTCTTTTCAAGTTTTAAAACCGGGCGTCTCCGGATATTTTTGTTTTGTCTAAAAACGGATTACAAAAAGCCTTGTTCTTAGTAAATAAAATATTTAATTTATTTTTGGGAGGCTTCCCGCCAGGGCCGAAAGCCCGGCCGGCCACCTCCAAACTAATCCTATCCTATCCCTATCCACCCAAACCCTATCCCTACCCCAACCCCCCAAGCTGCCGCCGCTACTAGGAGACACGCAGCCGCTCCTGACAAACCCCCACCTGCCGCACTCCCACGCATGCTCCCCACCTACCCCTGCCTGGACCCACCCCACGACCGACGCGCCCCGCGTCCATTTTCTCCCCTCGATCCCTGCGCTCCCTCTCGCTTTTCCTTCTCCCCCACGTCACCTGGTCGCCCTGGCCCCACCTGCCGCCACCAGCCGCTCGCCCGCTCTCCCTCACCCCACCCCACGCGCCTTTCCCACCTGCCCCTTTTTCCTCGGGCCCACGCGGGAGACGCAGCCACCCCGTGCGCCTCTCTCTCCCCCCATAGGCCACCTACCCTGCTAGCCCCGTTCCTGTCCTCGCCATTCCCTCCCTACCAACCACCGCCGCCGTCCTCGGCCTCCCTCCCCATCGCCCCATCTCGCGCTCCCCCACGCCACCGTCTCCCCCGAGCAGAGCACCGCTGCCTCGCCTCTGCGTCTCCGGTCGCCCCGCGACCCCGAGCCGTCCTGGACCTCGACTTCCGCATCGTCGCCCTCTTCCCCGAGTCACGCCGCGCTGGCTCCCGCCTCGAGTGCCGACGCGCGCCCTCGCCTTGCCGCCAAGCTCTGTCGCTGTTCCTTGCCCTAGCCTGAGTGCCGCCTTCTCGTGCAGAGCCGACCTCGAGGCTTGCCCCTCCTCTGCTCCGCCCGCGTCGCGCCACCTCTGTCTTCTCCGGCGCCCTCGCCTGGGCTTCGACTCCCTCACAACCCGCGCCTCCTCGCCGGAGCTCCCTCGACCAGCCGCCGGTCGTGCCCCTCCCCACCGGCCTGCTCCCTCCCTCCTCGCCTCCTCACCGGCCGTCACCAGCACCTCCTCTCCGCCGCCGCCTCTGTGGACCCCGCCGTCGCGAGGCCCACCTCTGCCTCGCCTCGGGTTCCTCTTCTCAGGCCGCCCTCTCCTCTTCTCAGCCTCGTCTCCAACCGCCACGCGGTGCCTCGCACCGTCCCTGCAACCTCCATGTTTGGCGCCTCTGCGACGTGCGCGCGTTCGTGGCCACCTCGTGAGCGCATCCTCGCGCCTCTATCCTCCTGTTTGGGTGCTGGATTAGAGCCATATGAAGTTGATTATAATATTTTGCCTCTAAAGCGTGTGGCCATGTTGCTGGTTCTGTCTAGCTGATGTGTCCCCGGAGCAATTTCTTTTGTTCCCTATACTCACGTTGGTGAGGTGGAGGCATAGTATGGTGACTGTGGGAAGATGGTAAGATGCCACCCAAAGAATACCGAAGAACCACTGAGAACCACGGTACCCCAAGATTGCCTTCCCCGATTCGAAGGCCGTTGCCCCGAAGACCGTTCCCGGCGAGACCGAACCCCGTGGATCGACATGATCTTCTTCATGGACGCCGAGACCTCGACCCGAAGATCTCCGGAACCGAGTTCTCCGGCACGGATGCGACAAGATCTACTTCTCGGAGTTGATGACCCAAGTACAAGACCGCCCACACGGCATGCCGAGACCCTGAGTGCGCCGACACGGACCAAAGGCCGCGGGACATCGGGTTCTCCGACACAGAACGCCAAGACCGACCCGATACGCGAACCCGACAAGATCTTCGCGACGACAAGATCGACACCGACCAGGGCGGATCCCATGATCCTCCGACGACAAACCAAGTCCTTCTTCCCGGAATGCCAAGCTCTCCTTCCGTTGTCCAAGACTGATCCCGTCGAACCATTCCCCGTCGAACCCTGAGACCGAACCCTGGACCCCCGGAACCCAAGATCTTCTGAACCCAGATGTGTGAACCTTTTCCTGAGACCCTATTTTATAAATGCTATATATAAAACTGTTGCATATAAATTGTTCATACATGCATACATGTCTATGGTTTGGGGGCATTAGTCGATTCACCTAAATTAAATATGGAGTCTATATGCGGAATATTGTTGTCTTATTTCGGACTCCATTTAAATTTGCGTAGCGAACCGATACCATGTTTTGCCTTGTTAATTCAACATTTAATTTGCGGGGTTTTTAAATAACTTGAACCGTCTAATTAAATGTCGGGACCCCGGTTCCGCTTAATACTGCCTAATTGCACCGCACTTTTTCCATGCCATGCATCATACCATGAACATGCCGATTCTTCTGCCGTAGCATTAAATATTGCATCTGGTGTTTCTTCTAGTGTTTGCTTCTTCGCGGATTAGGCCGATGAGTTGATGCGAGTATCGACAAGTTCTCCGGATATGAACCTTCGACAATGTTTCCCAGGCGAGCATCTCCCCCTTCTACCTATTTTGCATTTATAGTCTTTATTTCCTCCTATTGATCTATTGCTATCCGCGTCGCGATGCGTTAGTTTCCGTGCACCAATTATATCCTGTGCAGCCTCTATATTGCCATGGACACCTCCTAATACCTGTTGTTTGGTAGATAGCTGGCCTTGCGAGTCGTAGTTGCTTGCTCAGGTGCGATCTCGTGTTGTCGAGTACCACAGTTGTTGGAATGCTGGCAGATGTTTATGGTGGAGATGATCATGACTTTAAATACAACTATTAAAATGCTAGATATAACTAATGAAGAGGCATCGGTGGGCAATAGATGTTATTTGGTTCTTCCATGCTCACTTGTGTCCCGTAGGACCCCGAGTACTTGATACCTGTTCCTTGACTATTCGCACTATCCACATCCGGGAGGCCTTATGGACCCCCCCTAAGCCAGAGCTTGATTCATTTCTATTTCTTGGGGCCACAAACTAGTTTGGGGATTTATTACTATCATGTACTTATGCCATGCTTTACTGCTTTATTTAAGATTGTGCGTGGAGCAACTGTACTGTTTTGGAACGTGGAATGTTTTCGCGGTATCGACAAGCCCAGTCACACTTTCGGGTTCCCAGTCGTTTACAGCAATTGTCACAAACCCTGGGTCCGTTCCGGAGCCGGCCAACTTCGTTGCGGGTAGCTTAGTGGGGTGGCCCCCTGAAATATTTTATGAATCCTGTGATTGCTTTGTCGTGAAAGCCTCGTTGGGTTTTGAGTTGGTTTTTCTGAGGTTGATCGAGTGTGTGTTGCTATTTGTGCACCCCTACATGGTAAAACTTTCTGAAAGCCGTGTCCGCAGTTATGGACGACTTAGAGCACAGTATCTCGATCATAGAAAAGCATAACTAAAGTAGTGCTATAAACTTGACTTAATATATGACTAGTAATCAGATTCAACTATAACGGAATGGATATTAAAAATGCCAACAACTGGTGGATCTGGGATGTTTCGTGACATGCTATACCTGCCTAGTAAGTATTGCAACTCCAATGAAATGTGATAAAAGTGCCAACAACTGTTGGGTTTTGGGATTCCTCAGGACAATTATATCTGACTAGTAAATTTTCCAACTACCACGGAATGGTTAATTAAAACTGCCCACTACTTATGCTTCAGGATGGCTCATGCTATCTATATCTGATTAGTAAGTGCTACAACTATAACAGAATGAGTAAAATTGCCAACTGTGTGAGTTCCTTGGTCCGACTTCCTCGTTTGGTCTCGATGGGGAAATACCAGGATGGGTTTGTCTGGTTTTAGCTTCAGGTTGGATCCGGATAGGTCTTTCTTATCCCTCTCTGATAACCGCCAGTTGAATCGAGTCTCTATAGGATGTCTAGTGCCGCTGTGCTGCCGCTTCAGCCTACCATACCTATGTAGGCGAGAGCCGCCGAATTCTAGCCTCGCTGTCTTGGCCTCGATCGACGCCTCTTTTCCTTTGCCCTTTGTCGGCACCCCTTTTGTTTTAGCAGGTTTGAGATCGACGTTGTTAGCAGGGTTACCCTTCCGGCTTGGCCTGGGCAGGGTTATGGACGCTATTGGTTATTCTTCAGAGCTCTTAGCCCCATTTGCATCTTGTCCATACTCGGACGCTGTATCGATTTCAAGGTGATTTGGATCTTTGTATTGTATATCTGTATTCTTGACTCATGGAGTCGTGTTGTATTTATATCTGTTCTGTGGGTCCCATCGAGGACTGTTGTGTAAAGGTATTACTTCGTTTTCCACCCGCACGAAAGTGCCTGGTGGACGTCCTTGGATCGTTTCTATGCGGGTTTGGTGGAAAAGGCTAAAACTTGCATAGGGCCGATTTGAGGGTGTTACAAAAGCTATGCTCCCGGCAACGGCGCCAGAAGATAGTCTTGATGACCCACAAGTATAGGGGGTGTATCGCAGTATTTTCGAGGGAAGTGAAACCCAATTTATTGATTCGACACAAGGGGAGCCAAAGAATATTTATCAGCCTTAACAACTGAGTTGTCAATTCAGCTGCACCTGGAAACAATCTTGCTCACAACAGTTTATCAGTAGCAAAAGTTTTGTAGTAGGAATAGTAAAGTAACAACAGTAGTAAAGCAAAGACAGTAGTAACAAAAGCAGTAAACAGTGGGATTCGAGTGCGCTAGTTATAGGGATGGATGGATGGGCGTTGCATGGACAAGACAAATTCACATAGCAATCAGATCATAGGGCAATTGCAGATAAATAAGATAAAGCATCCAAGTACTAGATAATCCTAGGCATGTGTTCCATATATAGTCATACGTGCTCGCAATGAGAACTTGCACAACATCTTTTGTTCTGCCAGCCCATTTGAAGCGGGGCCTCTAGGGAACTACTGGCAATTAAGGTGCTCCTTTTAATAGAGCACCGGAGAAAAGCATTAACACTCCGTGAACACATGTGATCCTCACATCAAAGCCATTCCCTTCCGGTTATCCCGATTTCTATCACTTCGGGGCCATAGGTTCCGGACAACAACGTGTGTATACAACTTGTAGATAAGACCAAAAAAATACTATCATAATGAATCAATAACATGTTCAGATCTGAAATCATGGCACTCGGGCCCTAGTGACAAGCATTAAGCACAACAAGTCGCAACAAAGTCATAAAGCACTAATAAAAGATACTAGGCACCATGCCCTAACAATCTGATGCCATTACATGAACGATCTCATCCAATCCCTACCATCCCCATAGCCTACAGCGGGGGATTACTCACTCATAGATGGGGGAAACATGGATGGTCGATGGAGAAGCGATGGTGATGATGACGGCGATGATCTCCTCCAATTCCCCATCCCGGCAGAGTGCCAAAACGGAGTTTCTGGTGCTGTTTCGTGGAACCTGGTGGTGGCGGCAGAGCGGAACTCCTTCTAGAAAAACGTCGACCCCCTCGAAGTTTTTAGGTCAGAAGGCTCCTTATAGGCGAAGAGAGAGGCCGAGGGGGTGCCTGGGGGGCCCACACCACCCCCTGGCGCGGCCTGGCCTGGCCCGCGCCACTAGGTGGTGTGGCCACCCCTGGCTCTTCTCTGTCCTGTATTCTGGCTCCTGGAGTCTTCAGGTGAAATAGGATTTTTGGCATATTTTCCGGATTTTTCCGATAGTTGATTTTCTGCACAAAAAGTAGACACCAAGGCAATTCTGCTGAAAACAGCGTCAGTCCGCATTAGTTGCATCCAAATCACACAAGTATAGAGGAGAAACAATAGCAAAAGTGTTCGAGAAAGTAGATACGTTTTGGATGTATCATGAGCATACATCTTCTGATGAAGAAAGAAGCCATCGGGTCGGCGCACAACCTCGATGCCGAGGAAGTAGTGTAGATGCCCCAAGTCCTTGATCACGAACTCAACATGAAGGCGGTCGGTGAGCTGCTGCAAGAGTGCAGAGGTGCTGGCTGTCAGGATGATGTCGTCAACATAGAGCAGCAAGTACACCGTGGCGTCTCCCATATGGTAGACGAACAACGAGGCATCAGAGCGTGTCGAGCGGAAGCCGAGTTGGTGAAGAAACGTTGCGATGCGCTGGTACCATGCGCGAGGCGCCTGCTTGAGCCCGTATAATGAGCGCGAAAGCAGGCACACATGCTCCGGATGAGCTGAGTCGACGAAGCCGATGGGTTGCTGGCAGAACACTTGCTCCTCAAGATGACCATGAAGGAAGGCGTTGGAGACATCCATCTGGTGAACATGACATCCACGAGACACGGCGAGCTGGAGCACAGTGCGCATGGTGCTGGGCTTGACCACGGGGGCGAAGGTCTCGGTGAAGTCAACACCGGCGCGCTGACGAAAGCCATGAACGACCCATCGTGCCTTGTGCCGATCGAGGGTGCCATCCGGATGGAACTTGTGCTTGAAGACCCACTTGCTGGTGATGATGTTGGCATTGCATGGTCGAGGAACGAGATGCCATGTCTGGTTGCGCTGGAGGGCGTCGAACTCGTCCTGCATGGCTGCGAGCCACAGTGGGTCGCGAAGAGCCGCCCGAGCCGAGGCGGGCAGTGGATATGGTGCCGGAGTTGGCGGAGGCGGCGACGGAGCTGTCGCGGCGTTGCAGACATATGAGTCTGGAGGGTACTGCGTCGATGGGCAGAAGACGCCAGCGCGTGCGTGGATGAACGGACCCGGAGGGGCAGGCATGGCATCACCGGAGTGTCCACTCGAGGGTGATGCGATCGACGGAGCGGCGCTCGAGCTAGAGCTCGAGGGCGACACAGGCGATGTCGACAGGGCGGCACCCAAGCTATGGCTCGAGGGTGCGGCAGATGGGAATGACGGGACGGCGCCCGAGCTAGTACTCGAGGGCGACGCGGGCGGTGTCGAGGATGCGGCACCAGAGCTAGGGCTCGAGGGTGCGGCAGGCGGGTCGGCACCCGAGCGAGGGCTCAAGGGCGACGATGGAGGAGTCGACGAGCCAGCGCCCGAGCTCGAGGGTGGGGTCGATGTGACCGGAGCAGGTGCACGACGCAGCGAGGAAGCATCCATTGAAGGAGAGGAGGACACCACTGTTCCTGTGCAAATGGGAAGCATCACTCATCAAATTATACGTGTCTCGAGGTGATGACCCGATGGGATACAGGGTCGTAGTAGCGATAGCCTTTAGTGTTAGCCGGGTAACCGAGGAAGACACACGGGATGGAGCGTGGAGCGACTTTATGAGGAGCGGTGGCGGCGACACTAGGGTAACAACGACAACCAAAAATCTGAAGGCTGTCGTAGGAGGGAGGAGAACCAAAGAGGAGGTGGTGTGGCACATAGTTCCAGTGAGTACGACATGGTCGGAGGTTGACGAGGAGGGTGGCGGGGGCTAAGGCATTGGGCCAGAAGGTGGATGGAACATGACCGTGGAAGAGAAGGGTGCGTACACAGTCGTTGAGGGTGCGAAGGACGCACTCGGCACAGCTGTTTTGCTGCAAGGTATATGGACAGGTTAGACGGAAAATAGTGCCATGAGAAGAAAGGAGAGTGTGGACGGCAAGATTATCGAATTCTTTTCCGTTATTAGTTTGTAAGGCATGTATAGGACGACAGAACTAGGTAGACACATAGGCGTAAAAGGAGGTGAGAGTGGTGGCGACATCAGACTTTTTACAAAGAGGAAACGTCCACATAAAGTGAGAGAAATCATCGAGAATGACTAAGTAGTAAACAAAACCAGAGTTACTTGGAATGAGAGAGGTCCATACATCACTATGAATTAATTCAAACGGAAAAGACGCAACTCTGGAAGAATTGCTAAAAGAAAGACGAACATGTTTGCCGACACGACATGCTTCACAACTATGCGTAGCCTTTTTATTACAAGAAAATGAAAAACCACTCGTTATTTGATGGAGCATGTAGGCACTAGTATGTCCAAGACGAGCATGCCAAAGATCGACGCCAGCGGAGAAAGCACAAGGACCGACGCCAGGACCGGGTAGAGGTCGCCGGGGCTCTCACATCGGTGGAGTACCATCCGGGTACGGGCGTCCTTAACAGAAAAACCAGAAGCGTCAAATTCCCCAGTTACAGAATTGTCACGAGAAAGAGTTTTAACATAGACCAAATTCTAAATAAGATGGGGAGAATGAAGGGAATATGCCTGAGAGGCAATAATAAAGTGGTTATTATCTTATTCCATGTTTATGATAAATGTTTATTTTACATGCTAGAATTGTATTGATCGGAAACATCAATACATGTGTGTTTAATAAACAAAAAGGGTTCCTAGTTATGCCTCTCTTATAGACTAGCTTGTTGATTAACAAGATGATCAAGGTTTCCTGATCATGGACATTGGATGTTGTTAATAACAAGGTCACACCATTGGTGGAATGATGTGATGAACATTCATCCGAAGTATAGCATTACGATCAAAGTCATTATGTTTATATTGCTATAACATCATATGAAGTAATCTTTATCCTTAGACCGTGAGATCATGTTAATTGCTAACACCGGAAGAGTATCTTGATAACATCAAACGTCACACCGTAACTGGGTGACTATAAAGGTGGGTTCGATTACTCTGAAGGTGTTATGTTGAGGCTCATGGATCAAGAGTGGGATTTGTCCATCCCGATGACGGATAGATATAGTCTAGGCCCTCTCGGTGATATCACATTGAAATAGCTTGCAAGCAAGTGATGTGATCACTAGAATGTTATATCACGGGAACGAGAAAAGAGTGCATGTCGACAACGAGATCAAACTAGGTATGGAGATACCGATGATCGAATCTCAGACATGTAATATACAACGAGACAAAGGGATTTAGTTACTAGCGTTAAAGGTTCTCACGATCACAGAAGTCATCGTTGAATGTGTAGGAGTCAGTATGGATCTCCAGGTCCCGCTGCTGATTATTGATCGGAGAGGGGTCTCGATCCTGTTTGCATTATTCGCGAACCGTAGGGTGACACACTTAAGGGATACCGACACCATTTGGAGCAAATATGTTTCAGATAAATATTTAAGAAAGCGCTGGAATTATTTCAATAGACACCGAAACTGTTTTAGGTGAAATTGCTGAAATTGGTTCTGCATGTAATATTGAAATGTTGCAGGGGGTTTTATGTGAATGTTTGTTAATTAAAGTAATTAACAAAATTCTGAATAAAAATAATAAAAGAGTTTTATTAAATGAGAGAGCATTAAATTTGGAGAAATTTAATGCATTTAAAGTGGAGACTTTAAAAGGGAATGTGAAGAGGCATTTTAATGTGGAGGGGTTACCACCACATGAATGGAGGAGGTGAAGAGACACCTCCTCCATGCGCCGGCCATGAAGGAGGGGCACCCCCCTCCTCCTATAAAAGGCCACCCTCTCCTCACTTCTCAAACACACCTCCTTGTGAAGGATCTCTCTCCCCCTCTAGTATTATTCCCCCATGGTCTCGGATTAGCGAGATACATGTTCCCGGTGGCTTTATCTGGAAAGGAGTTGCTGCTTCCGCTGCTTTGCTGGAGCGAGGGATGGAGGTTGTCGGGGTACCGGATGTGTGTGCGATCATGGATGCACCGCTGCTTTGCGGTGCTGGACTTGGTGGTGCTGGAGCTGGATCTGATGGACGTGCTGGAGCCGGACCTGCTGGACTTCATCACGATCTTGAGATCGGCAAGTGTACGACTACATCAACCACGAGTTCCTACTAGTTAACAAAGCTCGTTGTCTACGAGGGTAAGTTCTCGTTGGATGTATGTCCACCCGTTGCTTTCTACCTAGTAGATAGATCTTGGTGTGTAGTTCACACCGTAGGAAATTTTTTGTTTTCTATGTTGCGAACTCAACAAAGGGTATCGAGTGATCTATGCGTAGGTGCTTTGCACGGGTAGTACACATATGTTTATATGTGGGCGATGATGATCATGTTATTGCTTCTATCATGTATTTTGGATATTGGTGGCATAGTGGGATGAAGCGACCCGGACCAACCTTACATGCCATCGTACATGAGACCGGTTCCACGACTGACATGCAACTTGTTTTGCATAAGTGGCTAGCGGGTGTCTGTCTCTCCTACTATAGTCAATATCTGATTTACAACGAGTTGCTAATAACTTAGTTATCCTCGTTGTGGTTCATGTTCGTAGGTAAGAACGGTTCTATATCCGAAAGCCCTAAGCCACGTAAAACTTGCAATTGATAAATTAGAGGCGTCTAGTTTAGATCGTTGCTGGGCTAGTGTCTTGATATGGTATTGTTGTAAGTAGATGTATGATAGATACTCTTACAACACATTCAACGTGTAAATTCCATAGACCTTGGCCTTACACACAAAGGAATGATAGAGATCATACCACGATGCAAATGATAGAGATCAAATGCATGGACCATATCATCTCACTTTACACATTAGATGTTAGCATCTTATACTGCTAGTTTGGCGCTTTCTGTAGCATTGTAAGATGATCCCTCATTTAAATATCAAGATAAAATGTGTTCTTCCTTAAGTATGCACCATTCTATGGATCGTGTTTCGAGACATCACGTGATGATCGGGTGTTCTCAACTCTACGCTTTCATGCAACGGGTGTAAGACAGTTTTACACACGCGAATACTAAGGTTCTTACTTGGCGAGCCTAGTATGTATAGACATGGCCTCAGAACACGGACCGAAAGGTTAAGCATGAGTCATATAGTTGATGTGATGACCATATTGATGCTCGCCTTTGAAGCTACACCGACTCACGTGATGATCGGACTTGGTGTAGTGGATTTGGTTCATGTAATCACCAAAAAAGCACGAGGGATGTCGTTTTTGAGTGGGAGTTCATTTCTAATTTGGATTAGTCGAACTCAATTTGTCATAAACTAAATCGAAGTGAATTTGCATAATTTGTTATAGTCATTCGCATCTGTTCACTACCTTATGCTTAGTTTTTATTTGAGATAATAGAACTATAGAATTCTAGATATTTACTTTACAAACTAGTATCGTATTGTTTTGAATGTCAATTTAAAGTTTATAAGTCCTATTGCAAACTTTCAGCAAACTCTATTTACTCCATGAAGTTTAATAAGTAGTATTAAATCAAGAGTAAGAATTCCAATGTTAGTATCTAAAGTATCATGTTTGCCTCCATGATTATTGATATTCAAAAAGTTGTTTTAATATCAAGATTATATTGGAGCTGAAAATTGTTTCAGAAACCATCATGTGTGAAAGATATTGTGATATCTGAAACAATGTTTTTGGTTGCATTATGATAGAGTATAATTTAGCAAAATACATGTTCTCATATTGTATGAGAATTTGTGAAGGATGGAGATGCTAGGCATCCGAATCTACCAAAAAGGTTTCGGGAACTGATATTATACTCGTGATTCTTCCTTATAAGCTATAGTAGCTTAATCATGAAAGTTGTCATGATAAGGATGAATAGAAGATGTAAGTAAAATGTTTACTACACTAATAGATTACTAAAGAATGGATTTTTGAAAGAATGCCAAACATTTGATGATGGTGATCCACTTCAAAGTGCAAGTCCAAAGGTATTAGTATTTGACTATATACAAGCTTTGTACCATGCGTCATGTTGATGACACCACTATTGATGTTGATAGATTCTTTTAAAAGAAAAGGAATTGCTGAAAGAGAATCTATAAAATATTTGGCAGAAAATAAAAGGTTGGAGATGTCCAACTTAGGTATATAGAAGATATACATGTTATGCCTATATTCCTTGCTTGTTAAACAATGTGGTTCTTAGGTATTGGATACCGGTATTGGATACCGAATTGGTTGGTATGAAGTGTCATACAGGACAACGCAATTCATGAACTACAATGGCCTAAGTAACCAGCAAGAGAATGAGTGATGATGTTCATCGAAAACAAATAAAGTGTTATTGTGTTTTTCGTTGTCATCAAACCAAGCCTTCAAGATTTGTTTAAATAATTGTTATTTTGTTCCGGTATTATGAGAACAAAGGTTGTTCAAATAATTACCGTATTCCATAAAGGATGGATGAACTTTTACAAGTCTAGTTGGAGAAATCACATCCATAAACACTATTGCTAAAATGTCGCAAGACAAATGATTGAAAGATCACTTATGAAGTGACATCGCTGTTTAAATTATATTTGAAATAAAACATGAAGAAACTCCATGTTGATGGATTTTTGGAGTCTTTGATTTTGATCAATTGACGCATGTGAGACTTTCCTCGAGATAATTGAAACTCCGTCCATAGGCCAGAGAGGAATGGATGACTAGCTTATTGGAAATTGTGCATGTTGATGTGCATAGTCCATTATGTGTAGCCATATGCGATGGATCTTTTTTGCTTCATATGCTTTCTCCGAAAATTTGAGTGAATATATCTGTATATTTACTTAATAAGGAAGAAGTATGAAACATTTGAAAATTGTTCAAAGACTTTCAAGATGAAGTGGAAAATCATTGTAACAAGAAAATAAAGAGTTTATGATTCGATCATAAAGGAAGATATTTAAGTTACATGTTTAGCAAAAACACCTAAGACTTGAGGAATTGTTCCATGATTTGTGTTTCCCGATAAACCATAGGAGTATGGCATATTCGAGAGATAAAATCAAACCATGTTTGACATGGTAAGATCAAGGGTGTCATTTATAAAACTGCCATTATGTTTTAAGGATTGAAGCTTTAGAGACTACCGCTTTTACACTGAAAAGAGCACCATCGTGATCCATTGAAATGACACCATATGAGTTATGGTTTGGGATCAAACCCGAATTATCTTTTCTTAAATTTTGGTATGCTATGCATAAGTAAAATGTTTACAACCAAAGTCGGATAAGCACTTCTTTGTAGGTTATCCCAAAGAATTTGTTGGGAATTTCTCCATAACACCGAGGACAAAAGAGTTTGTTACTTGGAACGTCAAGTTTCTTGAGAAGTGTTATGGGAATTTCTCCATAACACTGAAGCACATCAAGCTACGTTTCCATGCTATTCGCGAGTATGTCCAAGATGGTGACATAATGATTTGCAAAGTACACACTGATCTGAATGTAGCAGATCCATTGACTAAACCTCTCCCTAGAGCAAAGCATGACCAACACCAGAACGCCATGGGTGTTAGGTATATTACCATGTAATCTAGATTATTGACTCTAGTGCAAGTGGGAGACTGTTGGAGATATGCCCAAGACGCAATAATAAAAGTGGTTATTATTATACCTTTGTGTTTATGATGAATGTTTACATCCCATGCTATAATTGTATTATAAGGAAACTCTAATACATGTGTGTTTTGTAAACATAAAAGAGTCCCTAGTAAGCCTCTTGTTGAACTAGCTTGTTGATTAATTGATGATCATGGTTTCCTGATCATGGACATTGGATGTGATTAATAACAAGGTTATATCATTAGGAGAATGATGTGATGGACACACACCCATAGTAAGCGTAGCATAAGATCAAGTCATTAAGTTCAGTATTGTAAGCTTTCAAATACATAGTAACCTAATCCTTCGACCATGAGGTTATGTTAATCACCATCACCGGATGGGTACTTTGATGACATCAAACGCCGCTTCGTAACTGGGCGGTTATAAAGGTGTCATTGGGTATTCTGAAAGTATGTGTTGAAGCGCATAGACCAAGATTGGGATTTGTCCATCCATATGACGGATAGATATACTCTAGGCCCTCTCGGTGGAATGTCATCTAGATAGCTTGCAAGCATGTGACTGGGTCACAAGGGATGACATAACATGGAACGAGTAAAGAGTACTTATCAGTAACGAGTTAGAACTAGGTATGGAGATACCGACGATCAAACCTCGGATAAGTAGAATATCGTGTGACAAAGGGAATTGGTTTCGTATGTTAATGGTTCTATCGATCACAAAGTCATCGCTGAGTATGTGGGAGCCGTTATGGATCTCCAGATCCCGCTGATGGTTATTGATCGGAGAGGTGTCTTCATCATGTCTGCATATTCACGAACCGTAGGGTGACACACTTAAGGTTCGAAGTTGTTTTATGTAGATATGGAATATGCGTTGGAGACCGAATGATGTTCGGAGTCTCGGAATGGATCCGGGACATCACGAGGAGATACAGAATGGTCCGGAGAATAAGATTCATATATTGGGGATCATTTTCTAAGTTAGGAAATGTTCCGGAGTGTTTGTATGGAGATTCTAGAAGGTTTCGGAATGTTCTGGAAGGTTCTAGAGGAGTTCTTGGAGTTTACTTGAAAACCAAGGAAGGGATCAAGGAGTCCAAGTGGGGCAAGACACGGATTTGTGGGGGAGGAGGACTCCTCCCCCCTTCCCACCGCCGACCGTAGGAGGGGAGTCCTACTAGGACTCCCCCTCCCCAGGCGCACCTCCCTCCCTTAAATAGAAGGGAGGGGCGCCTCCTCTTGGCCCTCTTCCATAACACCCAATCTCTGCCGCCTCTCTCCTCCACCTTTCTTCTGCACAGGCATAGGCGAAGCCCTGCAGAATTCTATACTCCACCACCACCACCACGCCGTTGTGCTGCAGGGATTTCATGGAGAAGATCTACTACCTCCGCTGCTCGCTAGAAGAGGGAGAGGAAGGTCTGCTTCGACTCCGCACGTGTGACCGTCTGAAGCGCCGAACGCAGCCCGAAGGATTGTCCACACGATCCTGAGATCGGCAAGTGATCGACTACATCATCCACGAGATCTAATCTCGTAACGCTTTCGGTTCTACGAGGGTTAGTACCGATCTATCTCGTTGCTCATGTCTAATAGATTAGATCTTGGCTTTTATCTAGATTAGATCTGGGTTTTGTTCGTTCTTGCGGTAGAATTTTTTTTGTTTTCCATGCTACGAACCCATCAGTGGTATCAGAGCCTTGTCTATCGTAGATCATTGCCTGAGTAGAACACAATGATGTTGTGGGCGTTGGTGCTCGTGCCGTCTTTTTCTATTTGTGTACTTTGCATCTTGCGGTATGGTGGGATGAAGCGGCTCGGGCTAACATTACATGTCATTGCACATGAGACTTGCTCCATGCTTGATGTGCAACTTGCTTTGCACAAGTGGCTTTGCGGGTGTCTGTCTCTCCCATCATAGTATAGATCAAATCTACACTTTGCACTTGATAACACTTGTATCAATGTTGTGGTTCAGTTTCGTAGGTAAGATCCGTTCTTAGTCGAAAGCCCCAAGCCACGTAAAACTTGCAAAGAAAATTAGAGGCGTCTAACTTGTTTTTGCAGGGGTTTTGTGATGTGATATGGCCATCATGTGATTGTGATTGTATTTGATGTATGCAATGATCCTTGTTGTAATATGGCAACCGGCAGGAGCCTAATGGTTGTCTTTAATTCTGTTAAGACCTGCGTGTCTATTCATCTTGTAATAGCTTTGTTCCAAGTAGTTGTAATAGTTGCTAGTGATGATGGACAACCATGAAGCGGCGCCACGGACCTTGACACAATGCTGGTGATGATGGAGATCATGTCCGTGCTTTGGAGATGGAGATCGAAGGCATAAGAAGAAAGGGCCATATCATATCATACTAATTATGAATTGCCTGTGATGTTAATCCTTTATGCATCTTGTATTGCTTAGATCGCGACGGTAGCATTATAAGATGATCCCTCTCACTAAATATCAAGTAATAAAGTGTTCGTCCTTAGTTGGCACTGTTGCTAAGACTCATCGTTTCGAAGCATCTCGTGAGATGTGATAGATTCTACGTGTGCATACAACGGGTGCAAGCCAGATTTGCACATGCGGAAACTAAGGTTAATCTTGACGAGCCTAGCATGTACAGACATGGTCTCGGAACACGGAATACCGAAAGGTAGAGCATGAGTCATATGATTGATATGATGAACATGAAGATTGTTCGCCAATGAAACTACATCTTCTCTCATGATGATCGGACTTGGTGTAGTGGATTTGGTTCGTGTAATCACTAAGACAACATGAGGGATGTTGTTTTGAGTGGGAGTTCACCTAGTTAATTTAAGAATTAAATTTGAACACTATTTATCATAAACTTAGTCTAAACTACTTGCATATTTGTTGTAGATTATGGCGAACGTTTCCATCAATTTCAATGCGTTCCTAGAGAAAGAAAAGCTTAAGAACAATGGAAGCAATTTCACAGACTGGTTCCGTGGACTGAAGATCGTCCTCAGGGCTGGTCAGTTGACCTATGTGCTCGAAGCACCGCTAGGTGACCCACCTGCAGAAGATGCCACCGATGACGTAAAGAATGTTTATAACACTCGGAAACATCACTACTCCACAGTTTAGTGTGCCATCCTGTACGGTTTAGAATCGGAGCTTCAAAAGCGTTTTGAGCACCATGACCCGTTTGAGATCATTAAGGAGCTCAAGCTCATTTTTGAGACTCGCGCGGCCATGGAAAGCTATGAAGCTTCCGAGAAGTTCTTTACCTACAAGATGGAAGAGGGTAGCTCCGTTAGAGAGCACGTGCTCACCATATCTGGGCACGCAAACAAACTCCGAGAGTTGGGGATACCGATTCCTAATGAATTGGGGATTCACCGTGTCCTCCAATCACTGCCACCAAGTGACAAGAACTTTGTGATGAACTACAATATGCACTGCATGAACAAGACATTTCCTGAACTATCGTCCATGCCGAAAACTGCTGAAGTGGAGATCATGAAGGAGCACCAAGTGTTGATGATCAATAAGACCACCAATTTCAAGAAACGGGGCAAGCCTAAGAACAAGGGCAACTTCAAGAAGGACGGCAAAAAAGCTGCCGCACCTGCTAAGAAGCCCAAGGCTGGTCGTAAGCCTGAAACTGAGTGCTTCTACTGCAAGGGTGCTGGTCACTAGAAGCGTAACTGCCCCAAGTACCTGGCGGATCTGAAGAACGACAACATCAAGAAGAAAGGTATATTCGATATACATGTTATAGATGTGTATCTTACTAGTAATCGTAGTAGTGCCTGGGTATTTGATACTAGTTCGGTTGCTCATATTTGTAACTCGAAACAGGAGCTGCGGAATAAACGAAGACTGGCGAGAGACGAGGTGACGATGCGCGTTGGAAATGGCTCCAAGGTTGATGTGATCGCCGTCGGCACGCTCCCTCTACATCTACCATCGGGATTAGTTTTAAATTTAAATAATTGTTATTTGGTGCCTGTGTTAAGCATGAACATTATATCTGGATCTTGTTTATTGCGAGACGGTTACTCTTTTAAGTCTAAGAATAAAGGTTGTTCGATTTATATGAGTAATATCTTTTATGGTTATGCACCTGAGATGAATGGTTTATTCTTATTGAATCTCGATAGTAGTGATACACATGTTCACAACATAGATGCTAAACGAATAAAATTGAATGATAATTCTACATACATGTGGCACTGTCGTCTTGGTCACATTGGAGTGAAGTGTATGAAGAAACTCCATTCTGATGGACTTCTTGAATCACTTGATTTTGAATCACTTGAAAGATGCGAAGCATGTCTAATGGGAAAAATGACTAAGACTCCATTCTCTCGAATAATGAAGCGAGCTACAGACTTATTGGAAATAATACATACCGATGTGTGTGGTCCAATGAGTGTAGCATCGCATGATGGATATCGTTATGTTCTCACTTTCACGGATGACTTGAGTAGATATGGGTATGTCTACTTTATGAAACATAAATCCGAAACTTTCGAGAAGTTTAAGGAATTTCAAAGTGAAGTGGAAAATCATCGTAACAAGAAGATTAAGTTTCGGCGTTCGACATGGAGGTGAATATCTGAGTTATGAGTTTGGCATGCATTTAAAGAAATGTGGAATAATTTCGCAGTTGACACCGCCGGGAACACCACAGCGTAATGGTGTGTCCAAACGTCGTAATTGAACTCTCTTAGATATGGTTCGGTCTATGATGTCTCTTACAGATTTACCGTTATCATTTTGGGGCTATGCATTAGAGACAGCCGCATTCACTTTAAATAGGGCACCATCTAAATCCGTTGAAACAACACCGTACGAATTGTGGTTTGGTAAGAAACCTAAGTTGTCGTTCCTTAAAGTTTGGGGTTGCGAAGCATATGTAAAGAAGTTACAGCCTGATAAGCTTGAACCGAAAGCGGAGAAATGCGTCTTCATAGGATACCCTAAAAAAACAATTGGGTATACCTTCTATCATAGATCCGAAGGCAAAGTTTTCGTTGCTAAGAATGGATCCTTTCTGGAGAAGGAGTTTCTCTCGAAAGAAGTGACTAGAAGGAAAGTAGAACTCGACGAGGTTATTGAACCTTCTTTCGGAGTTGAGAGTAGCGCAGCACCGGAAGATGTTTCTGTGCCGCCTGCACCAACTAGAGAGGAAGCTAATGATGATGATCATGAAACTTCGAACGAAGTTACTACTGAACCTTGCAGGTCAACGAGGGTTCGTACCACTCCTGAGTGGTATGACTCTGCCTTGAACGTCATGTTAGTGGACAACATTGATGACCCTGCGACGTATGAAGAAGCTATGGTGAGCCTAGATTCCGACAAATGGCTAGAAGCCATGAAATCCGAAATGGGATCCATGTACGAAAACCAAGTATGGACTTTGGTGGACTTACCGGATGGCCGTAAGGATGTCGAGAACAAATGGATTTTCAAAAGAAAAACAGATGCTGATGGTAATGTTACCGTCTATAAAGCTCGACTTGTCGCGAAAGGGTTCCGACAAATTCAAGGAGTTGACTACGATGAGACTTTCTCACCAGTAGCGAAGCTAAAGTCTGTGAGGATTATGTTAGCAATCACTGCATATTTCGATTATGAAATTTGGCAGATGGATGTCAAAACAGCGTTCCTTAATGGAGACATTGAGGAAGAGTTGTACATGGTACAACCCAAGGGTTTTGTCGATCCTGGTGATGCTGATAAGGTATGCAAACTTCAGCGCTCCATTTATGGACTGAAGCAAGCATCCCGGAGTTGGAATCAACGTTTTGATAAAGTAATCAAAAACTTTGGATTTATACAAACTTATGGAGAAGCTTGTATTTACAAGAAAGTGAGTGGGAGCTCTGTAGCATTCCTAGTACTATATGTAGATGACATATTGTTGATTGGGAATGATATAGAACTTCTTAATAGCGTCAAAACCTATTTGAATAATAGTTTTTCAATGAAGGATCTTTAAGCGGCATATATTCTAGGCATCAAGATTTATAGAGATAGATCAAGACGCCTAATAGCGCTTTCACAAAGTACATACTTAGACAAAGTTCTAAAGAAGTTTAGAATGGAAGAGAGCAAGAAAGGGTTCGTGCCCATGTTGTCAGGTAAGACCTTGAGTAAAACTCAAAGTCCGGCTACGGCAGAAGATAGAGAAAAGATGAATAAAATTCCCTATGCCTCGGACATAGGTTCTATCATGTATGCCATGCTGTGTACAAGACCGGATATAGCACATGATGTTAGTTTGACTAGTAGATATCAAAGTGATCCTAGAATGGAACACTGGACAGCGGTCAAGAATATCCTAAAGTACCTGAATAGGACTAAGGATATGGTTCTTTCTTATGGAGGTGATGAACAGCTTGTTGTAAATGGTTACACTGATGCTAGTTGGAACACCGATCGATGACTCAAGTCACAGTCTGAATCGTATTTATTTTGAATGGTGCTGCAGTGAGCTGGAGGAGTGCCAAGCAGAGCGTTGTGGCGAAATCTTCAACTGAATCGGAATACATAGCTGCTTCGGAGGCTGCACAAGAAGCCATATGGATGAAGGAGTTCATTACTGAACTTGGCATGGTTCCCAGTGCGTTGGACCCGATGGCCATCTACTGTGACAACACAGGTGCCATAGCTAATGCACAGGAGCCAAGGTCACATAGCAAGCTGAAGCACATCAAGCTACGTTTCCATGCTATTCGCGAGTATGTCCAAGATGGTGACATAAATAGTTGCAAAGTACACACTGATCTGAATGTAGCAGATCCGTTGACTAAACCTCTCCCTAGAGCAAAGCATAACCAACACCAGAACGCCATGGGTGTTAGGTATATTACCATGTAATCTAGATTATTGACTCTAGTGCAAGTGGGAGACTATTGGAGATATGCCCAAGAGGCAATAATAAAAGTGGTTATTATTATACCTTTGTGTTTATGATGAATGTTTACATCCCATGCTATAATTGTATTATAAGGAAACTCTAATACATGTGTGTTTTGTAAACATAAAAGAGTCCCTAGTAAGCCTCTTGTTGAACTAGCTTGTTGATTAATTGATGATCATGGTTTCCTGATCATGGACATTGGATGTGATTAATAACAAGGTTATATCATTAGGAGAATGATGTGATGGACACACACCCATAGTAAGCGTAGCATAAGATCAAGTCATTAAGTTCGTATTGCTGTAAGCTTTCAAATACATAGTAACCTAATCCTTCGACCATGAGGTTATGTTAATCACCATCACCGGATGGGTACTTTGATGACATCAAACGCCGCTTCGTAACTGGGCGGTTATAAAGGTGTCATTGGGTATTCTGAAAGTATGTGTTGAAGCGCATAGACCAAGATTGGGATTTGTCCATCCATATGACGGATAGATATACTCTGGGCCCTCTCGGTGGAATGTCATCTAGATAGCTTGCAAGCATGTGACTGGGTCACAAGGGATGACATAACATGGAACGAGTAAAGAGTACTTATCAGTAACGAGTTAGAACTAGGTATGGAGATACCGACGATCAAACCTCGGATAAGTAGAATATCGTGTGACAAAGGGAATTGGTTTCGTATGTTAATGGTTCTATCGATCACAAAGTCATCATTGAGCATGTGGGAGCCGTTATGGATCTCCAGATCCCGCTGATGGTTATTGATCGGAGAGATGTCTTCATCATGTCTGCATATTCACGAACCGTAGGGTGACACACTTAAGGTTCGAAGTTGTTTTAAGTAGATATGGAATATGTGTTGGAGACCGAATGATGTCCGGAGTCTCGGAATGGATCCGGGACATCACGAGGAGATCCGGAATGGTCCAGAGAATAAGATTCATATATTGGGGATCATTTTCTAAGTTAGGAAATGTCCCGGAGTGTTTGTATGGAGATTCTAGAACGTTTCAGAATGTTCTGGAAGGTTCTAGAGGATTTCTTGGAGTTTACTTGAAAACCAAGGAAGGGATCAAGGAGTGCAAGTGGGGCAAGACACGGATTCGTGGGGGAGGAGGACTCCTCCCCCCTTCCCACCGCCGGACATTTCCGATCTTTTGTATTCGATTCGGATCTCTATTCAATGTGTTTTCAATACCCTAACCTCCAAGGGATGAGACGCCCACGATACCCAATAGTGCCAGCCAAACATTTTACATTAAGGAATAAAACAAAGTGAAAGTGAAAGGTACGTTTTATTTCTTTAAATAAATATATCAATAGAAGGCTTTAGAGTCGAACCGCTAGCTTTTTGTGGCCATGGGAACCAATGGGATCACCTTCGTGGGCATCCAAACGTCGCTTTTAGTTTCACAACATAGGCCTCTGAGTGCGGTTCAACTCTAGAAGAAGTGAGAGAAGGCTTGATCTTCTCGATTCCCTCTGATAGATCTTGGAAATCCCTTCTTTTCTCCCTAGGCGCACCTCCCTCCCTTAAATAGAAGGGAGGGGGCGCCCCCTCTTGGCCCTCTTCCATAACACCCAATCTCTGCCGCCTCTCTCCTCCACCTTTCTTCTGCACAGGCATAGGCGAAGCCCTGCAGAATTCTATACTCCACCACCACCACCACGCTGTCGTGCTGCTGGGATTCCGTGGAGAAGATCTACTACCTCCGCTGCTCGCTGGAACGGGGAGAGGAAGGTCTGCTTCGACTCCGCACGTGTGACCGTCTGCGGAAGCGCTGCCGGAACGCGGCGCCGGAAGGATCGTCCACACGATCTTGAGATCGGCAAGTGATCGACTACATCATCCACGAGATCTAATCTCGTAACGCTTTCGGTTCTATGAGGGTTAGTATCGATCTATCTCGTTGCTCATGTCTAATAGATTAGATCTTGGCTTTTATCTCGATTAGATCTAGGTTTTGTTCGTTCTTGCGGTAGAATTTTTTTTGTTTTCCATGCTACGAACCCATCATTAACATCTATGAAATAGTCGACATGTCGGAAAGAAGTTTACGACAATGTTCAAGGAGTTGACTATGACAAGATTTGATCTTTCATAGCGATATATAGTCTTGACGGATTAATATAGCAACCACTACATATAATTTGGTATATGGTAGTTGAATAAACAAAACAAGGTTCTTCTAATAGAACGGTAACCTAGGACATGTACATGACATGGTCCGAAGGGTTTTGTTAATTCAAGGGGTGCTAAAAGGGCTTGCAAACTTCAATAGTTGAAGTAAGCATAGCGGAGTTGGAATCTTCACCATGATGAAACTGTTAAAAGAGTTTAAATTCATCGAAGATGATGAAGATGCTTGCATTTGCAAGAAATTAAGTGGGAGCACTGAGACATATTTCTAATACATTATGTAGAGGACATATTGTTAATTGGAAATGATGTATCTTGTATTGACACAAGTTAAGGATTTCATTAAAATAAGATTTCGATGAAAGACTTGGGCAAACCCAGAATATTAGGCATCAATATCTATATGGATAGATTAAGGCACTAATATGGTTGTGCTAGACATACATATATAAGATATTGAAAGGGTTCAATATGAGATATTGAAAGGGTTCAACATGGAAACAACAAGAAAGGTTCTTGCTGCATGGAAAGGATTGTATCAAGATTCAAGTGTTTCAACACTTGGTGAGGAAAATCACATGAAAATTTTGATCGATTATACCATGATATGTATATATATCCAGAATGTCCTATGATCTAAATGTTATGAGCATATACCAGAATGATTCATAAGATGATCATTGGACAATAGTAAAGATATTCTCATGAGCTTTGGAAGAACTAAGAATATATCATGTATAAGTGACAAATAGTTAAAGGTAGTTCATTGTAAAGTGTTACATTGATACTAGTTTTGTCACAAGATAAAAATTAAATTTATCTCAATTTAGACTATGGGTGGCACAATATAATGGAAAGGATATTCCATGATGGATTTGGATGAGTTCCAAAGTTGAGACATTGTGATAGATACTACAACAAAAGGCTAAGTATATGACTGCTATAGTAGCAGCAAAGGAGGGCATTTGTGTTAAGTAGTTTGTTATCAAACTAGGTGTGGTTCAAAGTGGGCTAATACTATGAAGATATATTGTGTGACAATAATATCAACATATTTTGAGCCTAACAAACTAAAGGTCTCACCAAAGGACCAAATCTATACAATGCCATCTCATTTGAGAATGAGTGATGCGTAGAGACGCAGAGACATGCAAATACACACGGACCTGCAACTGTCAGATCTAGAAATTATGTTAACCACTAGCAATAGCATATATGCAACACCAGAAAGCCATAGGTGTTCAATACGCAAAGTTTTTCAAACTAGATTATTGACTCTAGTGCAAGTGGGAGACTGAAGGGAATATGCCCGAGAGTCAATAATAAAGTGGTTATTATCTTATTCCATGTTTATGATAAATGTTTATTTTACATGCTAGAATTGTATTGATCGGAAACATCAATACATGTGTGTTTAATAAACAAAAAGGGTTCCTAGTTATGCCTCTCTTATAGACTAGCTTGTTGATTAACAAGATGATCAAGATTTCCTGATCATGGACATTGGATGTTGTTAATAACAAGGTCACACCATTGATGGAATGATGTGATGAACATTCATCTGAAGTATAGCATTACGATCAAAGTTATTATGTTTATATTGCTATAACATCATACGAAGTAATCTTTATCCTTAGACCATGAGATCATGTTAATTGCTAACACCAGAAGAGTATCTTGATAACATCAAACGTCACACTGTAACAGGGTGACAATAAAGGTGGGTTCAGTGCTACGAAGGTGTTATGTTGAGGCTCGTGGATCAAGAGTGGGATTTGTCCATCCTGATGACGGATAGATATACTCTGGGCCCTCTCGGTGATATCACATTGAAATAGCTTGCAAGCAAGTGATGTGATCACTAGAATGTTATATCACGTGAACGAGAAAAGAGTGCATGTCGGCAACAAGATCAAACTAGGCATGGAGATACCGATGATCGAATCTCGGACATGTAATATATCACGAGACAAAGGGATTTAGTTACGAGCGTTAAAGGTTCTCACGATCACAGAAGTCATCGTTGAATGTGTAGGAGTCAGTATGGATCTCCAGGTCCCGCTGCTGATTATTGATCGGAGAGGGGTCTCGATCATGTCTGCATTATTCACGAACCGTAGGGTGACACACTTAAGGGATACCGACACCATTTGGAGCAAATATGTTTCAGATAAAGATTTAAGAAAGCGCTGGAATTATTTCAATAGACACCAAAACTGTTTCGGGTGAAATTGCTGAAATTGGTTCTGCATGTAATATTGAAATGTTGCAGGGGGTTTTATGTGAATGTTTGTTAATTAAAGTAATTAACAAAATTCTGAATAAAAATAATAAAAGAGTTTTATTAAATGAGAGAGCATTAAATTTGGAGAAATTTAATGCATTTAAAGTGGAGACTTTAAAAGGGAATGTGAAGAGGCATTTTAATGTGGAGGGGTTACCACCACATGAATGGAGGAGGTGAAGAGACACCTCCTCCATGCGCCGGCCATGAAGGAGGGGCACCTCCCCTCCTCCTATAAAAGGCCACCCTCTCCTCACTTCTCAAACACACCTCCTTGTGAAGGATCTCTCTCCCCCTCTAGTATTATTCCCCCATGGTCTCGGATTAGCGAGATACATGTTCCCGGTGGCTTTATCTGGAAAGGAGTTGCTGCTTCCGCTGCTTTGCTGGAGTGAGGGACAGAGGTTGTCGGGGTACCGGACGTGTGTGCGATCACGGATGCACCGCTGCTTTGCGTTGCTGGACTTGGTGGTGCTGGAGATGGATTTGATGGACGTGCTGGAGCCGGACCTGCTGGACTTCATCACGATCTTGAGATCGGCAAGTGTACGACTACATCAACCACGAGTTCCTACTCGTTAACAAAGCTCGTTGTCTACGAGGGTAAGTTCTCGTTGGATGTATGTCCACCCGTTGCTTTGTACCTAGTAGATAGATCTTGGCGTGTAGTTCACACCGTAGGAAATTTTTTGTTTTCTATGTTGCGGACCCAACAGAGAACAATGACATTATTTAGAGACAGAGGTTTGGAAGAAGGGGGAATTAGCAGAACCAATGTGAGAAATAGGAAGACCAGCACTGTTACCGACGATGATGCGAGACTCGGTGGAAGTGGGAAAGGAATGAGAGAGGTTACCCGGGTGAGCGGCCATGTGAGATGATGCGCCCGTGTCCATGAACCAATCACCACCACCGGCGTAGGAGCCAGCGCAGTACCTTTGGGCGTGTGAAGAGCCGGATCCCATGTCGGCTACTGAGGCGCGTAGGTCGAGGTGCCACCAAAAGCCGGAGTGTAGGTCGGTGGAGCGGTGTTGTAGGCCAGGGCGGCGTGTTGTAGACCGGGGCGGCGTGTAGGCCGGGGCGTAAGGTGATGTCGCAGCGAAGAGAGCCTGATGAGTCGGGGGGGCGTTGCCTAAGTAGTCCAGGGGCGGGAGGACGTGGCACCGGCATGGTGTAGGCATGGACGACCCCCGTCCACGGGTTGTGGCCGCCACTCCATGGGGGTGTCGGCTGCTGGTTGCCACCGCCACCACCGCCACCACCGCCGTTGCCGCCACTGCCACCGTTCACGCCGCCATTACCGCCGCCGTTGTTACGGCCACCACAGCGATGACGACGGCCGCCGCCGTTGCGCTGCTGCAGCGACTGCTGGAAGGGCGCAGCGAAGGGTGCCGCGGGCGCCGGGGGAGGGCGCGGCGGCTGCTAGAAAGGTATGGGGGCCGGGGCGCGGAACCCCTCAGCGAAGGCGGTGTGGACGGCGCGGGTGCGGAGGTTCTTCAAGCGGCGATCTTCGAGACAAAGGTAGGCGACAGCACGCATCTTCATTGAGGTTGGCGATGAGGGTGGAGAGGAGTAGATCTTCCCCAATCGTGAAGACGAGATCCTAGAGCTCATCAGAGATTGCCTTGACCGCGCATGGCGCCTGTGGTCAGTCGTTCGAGGCGAGCCGAAGAGTTCCTGCTGCAGGAGCACGATCCGCTGGAGCTTGTTGTCGGTGAAGAGCCCGTTAATCTTCATCCACACCGTGCGAGCATCATCGCCCTCGCGGACGGCGGTCTTGAAGATGACCGGTGAGATGGTGAGGAAGAGCCAGTGGATGATGGTGGCGTCGATGGCGAGCCAATCGGGGTCGCGGCTGTTGAATAGATCGACGGAGCTGTCGACGTGATCGCGCAGGTGGTACTCGCGGAAGAGGAGGTAGAAGTACGTCCTCTAGGCGTGGTGGTTCTTCTCGGCGACGGAGAGCTTGACGGGGATGTGCTCGGCGATATGGACCTCGCGGATGACCGTGAGGGTCGGCAGAGCGATGCCGTCGGAGGAGTTGGTGGAGCCGTGGAAGGTATTGGCGGATGAGAGGGACACAATGGCGGCGGCGCACGGGAGAGGGAGGGCGTGAGGCGGCCTTGCAGGGGAGGTGGCCCGGCGGCGGCTAGGGTTAGGGTCGAGGGGAATCAGATACCATGTAGAGGAGTTGTAACACGCGTTGTATTATTGTGGTGCGAACCGCACATATATATATATATATATATATATATGTACAATGGGAGGCCTCCATACACTCAGACATAAAATAGAGGAGGGGCCTAATCGCTAATATACTATATACAAATATCTACTCAACACTTTAACATATCCTGTGTTATGTAATTCCTAATCTTTTGTTAAATTAGAGACGTAAATTTTATATCTGATCATCAAAATAATTTGAATGATGTGGATTGATGTGACACCTCGAAACAACCCTTATATTGCTTTTAGTATATAATAGATAAACATGCGTACACATCAGTTGGTATAATTAACAATATATGAATGTATATAACTTTTTTGCACTGACACAACTCGTATCTTAAAGCTATCTTGTGCGTAGTTCTTATTTCCCTTGGACCGACCCCTTTTATTTTTGCTTTGGACGGAAACAGCTCGGATACTATAGGTAGCTAGTCTTTACTATTAAATTGCTCGAGGTCTTGATGGTCAATTTTTTATTTCCGGTTCTACCCCTGATTGATATACTAGATATTACAACTTTGCCACCGTCAAGTGACTTGTACATTCCCAGAGCCATGGACTCTTGGTGCGTAGCGACGCGAGGTGGAGGCCACGTCCTCCACGGCCTCAGCCATGGTCGGGCAAGGCAGAGCCGACGGGCTGTGGTGCTGAGGCAGGCTAGGTGGAGAGGAGGGGTAGAGCTGCACCTGCGCGCACTTGCCAGAGACTACTGTCGCCCGTGCCCGCGCCGGCGGCAGCCGACGCCTCAGCTCCGTGCCGTCCTGTCGACCATCGCCATGGATCGCCGGCCTCCCAGCCGTTCATGGTTCCTTCCAAGCGAATGTACATCCCCCGCTGCTCTATTTCCCTCCCTCGTGTGCTCCGCTGTTGCATCTGTCTCCACGTATTGCTGTTGTTCTCTCTCCCACATGGGCAGCGCTGCTTCTGATCCTCTCTCTATATTAGTTTGTACGGCAAGAAATTGCTGTGATTTTCAATTTGTGTTGCAAAGAAGCCTCGAAAAAACACAAATATAGTGATCAGTTGTTTGTGGTTTGGTGCTCCCGACGTGTTTGTGTATATGCCTACAAGGATTTCTACGGTTACAGATGTTAAATAACTGTATAGCTATACTTGTGGATGTTTATTTCAAGTGGAGTGCTCCTGCGCTTTTCGTCTGTTTTTTGGTATATATTAATTTATTTAAATTTTCTGATATAACTCTCACCAAGAGAAGAGCAAATAAATGAAATAAAATGAAACTATAAGAACACAATGGAAACACGACTTCTAAACTAACTGGATTCATCTTCTTCAAAGAGGGATGTGCATTGAAATAAGGTGCCAAAAAACAGACGAAAAACACATGAGCACTCCACTTATAAAAAATGGTAAGATCCAACTCAGCCAGTTGGCTTTCATGGATTAGCGGGGGGAGTCCATGGCATGCATGAAATTAGAATCTTCATGCTTTGTTTCTCTTTAGAGTCAATTGGATATATTAGCTTTCAAGGAAGAATTGGATATATTAGCTTTCAAGGGAGAGTAGAATAGAGCGAGAAAAAGAAATACAGTAGACATGTTCACAAGATAGTGTAATTGTTTAATTATGGTTTTTATACGAAAGATCCAACTAAACCAGTTGGCTTTCGTGGATTAGCAGGGGAGTCAATGGCATGCCTGCAGGCATGACGTTGTCACCTGCCGGTATTAAACCTAGAATCTGGAGTCTCTTGTATTGAACTAATCTTAGTAATAAATTCGAAAAAAGAAGTTATTAAATTTTGTTGTGATATCAATCAATTTAGTTCCAGGACACAAGCGTATTCTTCGTCGTATATCACTCTAGCCCACGCACAAAAACACAGCCAGAAATTTATTAAGATCCAATATTATAACGGTGTTATTTGTGCACAACCAATTATTTTTAGTTTGTTATAAGCATGTAGAGACCAACACATAGAGTCTCTTCATGGTCACCGTATGCCTCCATTCGGCACAATAATTAGAACGGTGTATTTTTTTTCTTTATGTTATATGACTACTCATTTTATACATGACTTTTTTTAGAAAAATATGGCCCAATAAATTTTTGTAAAGCCGTAGCAATCGCACGGGCATTCAGCTAGTTTAGTACTAGATGGACCCAGCGCGCTTTGCCGCGCTGTCCTTTGTTAATATCATTTAAATTCTATGACAGGGTGTTCTTCTACCGGCCTATATATGGTATTTTTCAGCTCGCTGTGGCCAGGGCGAGAGCTTGTTCACAGTATAGTGGAGGTATTCTATACATGAATTTACATGGCTGCTATATGATAAATAAAACATACTCCCTCCGTATCTATGTCTCAAAATATATGTCGCAAGTCTATCTAAATTTAAATGTATCTATATACTAAATAATGTATAGATACATCCAAATTTAGACAAATTTACGATATCTATTTTGAGATAGAGGGAGTAATTTTTTTCCAATTTAATTGTTGATATAATATTGTATGATATGAAGGGAGTCCAAATGACAACCACGACTATCTTTAACATACAAAGATATCACCACTTGATATTAAAATTCATGAGCAAGAAACTTATTTAAGCTTGGTCGTGATATCATTATTTCCTTCCTTTATCTATCCACTTATGTTTGCAACTTGCAAGCTAACAAAACGTATGGATCCGTGGCAATAAAGGTACATTGTCCCAGTAATAGATCCACGTAAAAATACTATATTTACTTGACACGGTTCCCTCTCTTTGATTTGATTTAGCTAAGATGTATGTGTGGTAGGGAGTCAAAAGAGCATGACTACAACAGATCAATGTCTTCTGCCACACATCACGACATTGTAAGTTGCTGATTATGTATGACTAATCATCTTTGCATAAATCAATTACAGGAGGTATTAAACCAGCAGCATAATCCAAGTTTGCAATTCATCAGTTAGAAAGCGTGATCTTTCAGAATAAGCAATATTTTGACCTTTCTTCAGGAACATAGCTAATATAGGCCTGGTCAACCTCCTCGCCGTTGTGCAGGACAATGACCGTTCCTGGCAGGATTGGAAAGAAACATGTCCAAATTCAACACCGCAATTGCCCACTTTGTGACCAAAGCTTCTGTCGACGAAAGACCAAGTTGGGAAAAAGATGCCTACAATGACCTAAAAACATAAACCTAAATCATGCAAAGTGGGGAAACAAATAACTATGGCGCAATAGTTAACATTACTTTTCTAAACTGGTTATAAAGGTCTAACAAACAAAAAGTAAACCTGGATTACACATTTCAAGGACACAAAAGTTCTATTCCCTACGTCTCAAAATAGATGTCGCAAATGTGTCAAAATTTGGATGTATCTAGACTAAATAGTGTCTAGATACATCTAAATTTTGATAAAACTGCGATATCTATTTTAAGAGGAGGGAGTAAGACAGAAACTATTTATCCCAATAGACACTATTTACTTGACACGGTTCCCTCCCTTTGATTTGATTTAGCTAAGATGTCTGTGTGGTAGGGAGTCGAAAGAGCATGACTACAACAGATCAATGTCTTGACTACCACACACCACGACATTGTAAGTTGATGATTATGTATGACTAATCATCTTTGCATAAATCAATTACAGGAGGTATTAAACCAGCAGCATAACCCAAGTTTGCAATTAATCAGTGAGAAAGCCTGATCTTTCAGAATAAGCAATATTTTGACATTTCTTCAGGGCATGGTCAACTTCCTCGTCGTTGTGCAGGACAATGACCATTCCTGGAAGGATTGGAAAGAAACATGTCCAAATTCAACACCTCAATTTCCCACTTTGTCACCAAAGCTTCTGTCGATGAAAGACCAAGTTGGGAAAAAGATGCCTACAATGACCTAAAAACATAAACCTAAATTATGAAAAGTGGGGAAACAAATAACTATGGCGCAATAGTTAACGTTACTTTTTTGAACTGGTTATAAAGGTCTAACAAACAAAAAGTAAACCTGGATTACACATTTCAAGGACACAAAAGTTCTACTCCCTACGTCTCAAGATAGATGTCGCAAATGTGTTAAAATTTGGATGTATCTAGACTAAATAGTGTCTAGATACATCTAAATTTTGATAAAACTGCGACATCTATTTTGAGAGGAGGGAGTAAGGCAGAAACTATCTATCCCAATAGACACACAAAGGGAAATATTTGATTCTGCTCTTCACTCCTAACTGAACCACCTTTCGTGCAGGTCAACAAACCAAAGTTCAGTTTGAAGTACATAATAAGTAAAGCCATCACCTATTTCTATGGATGCATACCCACTCATAATGTGCGTAAGAGCATCGTCAAATTCTAGAGGCAACCATATCAACTATTAGTAATTTTTGTACATATGATTTTACTGCAGTTCCGGACTTTAGACTTAAAAGCACAATAGGTGCCAAGAATAAAAGGTGAAAATCATATCAGAAAACAGACTACATGGCACCGAACCAAATAAATTAATGTCAAGATAGAACTGTTAATTTCAATTAGTACTGCTAATATGATATGTTAAAATTAATCATAATGCTATGTGGGAAACATAGTCCGCTATAGCACTAACCCTAATATCAAATCGAAAATAGTAAACAAATTAACACCCATACACCTTCTCTTATTACTTGTATACCATTACATATGAGCTCAACCATAATTTCCACCTCTAAGGGTTTAGCTTTGTGTTAGATATTAAGTCCTATATGGAATAAAAAATGATGAGAAAAACCAGGATGATGGTGCCCACATGAAGTCGGGGTTGTCTGCAACCATAGATGGAAAAAAATGTGAATATCCAGTGAGATGCGGCCAAGATAAAGGAGCACTAACAATCCATAATGGGAAAATGAGAAGATGTAGAACTATATAGTCTACATCCATGGATTTCCCACCGTGCGTCCAGTCTATTGACATATGCGTGTTAGCGAATTAGAGAGATTCTTTCCTTAATTAATACGACAGAAAAAAGAGGGTTCATTAATAGAGAGGAAAAAACATCGGTACATTTGGTGTTCGCATATTTGGATTCTCGATGTTCTCAAACATCAACTGATCATAAAGAGTGAATTATCAACCCAAAAGGAAAGGCACAATCACTTGGTGCATCTATTGCTAGCAAACATTCAGTCCTCCAGTTTAAAGTTGTGCCGAAACAGCCACACTAATTAAGAATTCTAAGACGAAACGGGTCATCTAACATCAAACTATCATTGGTACTGAGCAGAAGAAACTTAGTAGGAACCTGACATGAATAATCACACAAAACAAGGTGTCTTCATCCAATCGAGAGAATAATATTTAGTCATTTACCTTTTAATTCACTTGGCCATGTCACATGGCGTTGAAGAAAAGGTGTCAGGGGTGATTTCATCGTCAGCAATGTCTTGCCACTTTAAAAGCATAGTTTGGGAAGAGTATAGGCATCATACCTTCCTTTAATGTTGAAGCACAGAAATAATAGATATGTGCAGCATATATATATATATATATATATACATATATATATATATATATACATATATATATATATATATATATATATATATATATATATATATAGAGAGAGAGAGAGAGAGAGAGAGAGAGATTTACTGCATTAGGAAGAAACATCACACAACATACAAATCCTCTCTCTAAGGAAGTCAAGTAGTTTTATTGGCTACATATCTATTAGTAAATGTAAGCTAAGATAGCAAGGAACAAAACGAAACCTGTAAATCCTCATGTGAATATCACAGTGCGCTAGCATCAAAGTGAACTGGTTATCCAATATTTCACTTGTTGATGCAGGAAACACAACCCTTTTGCAAAGTTTTTTGTGGTGGCTAGACACCACGCAACCAAATCACCTTGTGTCAATGCAGCTCATAATTAATCTGGTCAGCAGTATTTCATATAAACCTACAAACTTACTCTGTTTTTCCACATAGTGATCAAGCGGATTGATGAAGCTTAATTAATTCTTTTTTTTGCGGAAAAAGATCCGGATCTATTTCATGAGTTCATAAGAAGTACAAAGTATCCTAAACATAATAAAAATTACATCGAGGTCTTTGAACCACCTAACGAATACTACTGCCGCCAGAGCGAGGCGCCGGCGCGCCGCTGTCGCCGTTCCATCACCGAAGCCGGCATGCCATTGTTGATGACAGTCGGGAAGTCTTCGTGCACGTGCCCCTAAGGACCAGCGCCCCAGAGATGAAGTTGTCGCCATTGAACCCTTGAATTGATCCAAAACTTGTAGCACCAAACCTAAAACACACGTAGACTGGACGAGATCCAGAACACACGTAGACTGGACGAGATCCACCACTCCATGGAAGCGGCGACCAGACGAATCCCCACCCTCCTCAACGCCAGCAGGATCGCCCGACGAGGTGGAAGAGGAGGCAGGTATACCTTATTCTTGTCCCGCACAACGCCGCCATAGCCACCATAACAACGATGCCGGATGACCAAACTCTAACTTTAGGGACCCTTCTACACCGCGAGCGCAGGTCCGAGGTCCCCACCTCCTCCCGCCGCCGGAGCGGCAAGCAGAGGAGGCGGGGACCCGTCGATGCTCGGTCGCAGACGGCGAGGACGAAGTAGATCGTGGCGGCTGCTAGGGTTTTTACCCTAGCCGCCGCCTCTTTTTCTCAGCACAGCTCAGTCGAAGAAGATACTACTACCAGCACGCAGAATTAGACGTGATGAAGCTTAATTAATTCAATGAACCAGAAAATAGAGTAAGGAATTTAAGGTTACATGGTTGCTTGCCTAGGGAGTATGGGGCACCGTTGTAGTTCAACTATACGGGCAACCTCACTGTCCACCGCTACAGCTGAAGCACACTGAAGCTCCATCGCTTCAGTTAAGGTTTGTCGCGAGGTTCGTGTGGTGGCAAAGCGCAGCAGGGGCGGGGAATCTGCGGAGGAGTCTAGGACCAAGATGAACCTAGGCTGAATCGGAGGAGGCATTTTGGCCGCAGAGAAAGAGGAAGAGGATTAGGAGAGCCGTGCGAGAGTCGTGCGAGAATCTGAGTTTGACTTGAATCAACACGTAAATAAACGGCCTAGGCGAAGGAACCACCGCCTCTCGATTCCACCGGCAGCCAAGGGCTAACTAATTCTATCTCCAGGTAGGCCCAACGACAACGACATCTCGAACAACAAGGGGCGCTCAAAGCCAGGGAGCTTAGAGCTCCTAGAAGATTTTCCTTTGAACTGAGGCAGGTAGAGATAAGCCTTAACGTGTTATTGACTTTGCTCAGATACATTATATTTTCACCGATTAAATTACTACATGTTGCACTCCGTGTTGAAACCAATTTATATATACTAATGGGCACACGTGTCTTATATTTGTTACTTCCTCTGATCCATAATAATTGTCGCTCATTTTGTATTAAGCTAGTACACACTTTATACTAAGTGGACGACACTTATTATGGATCGGAGATTCGGAGGGAATACCTAATTTTACAACTGTGATTTGAAATCTTAGCCACCGAGTTTATGTTGGTTGTTGTGCGTATGTGAGCCAGTCAAAAATTGATTCGGACTACACTAGGTGAGTTATTTTCCAAGTCGTGCTTCACATGGACTCATCACATGTCACTAGTGTATTTTTTTTGAACGGAATCTGCTATCCCTGTGTGATATGCCGGTGCAAACAAATTGCTTAGCAGATTACGTTTAAAGAAAAACTATGTACACATGCCGTGTTAAATAAAAACTACACTGTTACGTAACTATTCGACTTTCACTAAATCGTAACCACATATTATAGATCTACTAGTGGTCAATATAATTTAGGTGTTGTGGACCAACCAGTGCCCCCAAAAACACTGTTATATTCAGTGGCGGAGCTAGCTGGTGAATGCAGCCTGGGCAAGATTAGCTGCAGCTGCATCGACTAGTATTTTATCCTAAGTAGCTTCCTGTCTAATCCATGAATTAATTACTGGCGCTTAAGAGAATTTGCCAGATTATCCCGGGCGGCCACCCGGAGTCGTCGGGCGGTGGCTCTGCCACTGCTTATATTGCTTTTAGTATAGCGGCTGCCGGGAGGTGGCTCTGCCACTGCTTATATTGCTTTTAGTATATAACTAGCCAGGTGGTCCTCGGAAATGCGAGGGCATCATCACAAGCACACCCTACATATCAAAGAGTTAAATTTATGGTCTATAGACATTGAAAATAGTAAATTTTGAAAGTTGTTTATATATTATATACCCATCACAAATGTTATGTCAAGATTATATCACTCGTATGTATGTGCATGATTTTAGTTTATGGTCGGATAATTATAACAGGTTTTAGAAAACCCCAAGTCACCATATTCTCGAACATCCTCTAATGTTTATCTATTTTTATTTGTCCATGCTATCCACTCTAATTTTCAATTCCCCTCCCACATATTACTTATGCCATAACATGACTATGTCTACTTCTATCATGCTAGGATCGTCTTACTACCACAATACTTTAGGTCAACGATATTGCATGTGATCAATACTTTAGGTCAATACTTTATTAGCATGATTAAGAACCACATAAATAATAAAATAGCTTTGCAATGATATGCACATTAAATCATAAGAATTAGAAACCATATGATATAATAAAGTGTGTGTGATAACATTTTGAATTTTTTTCTATTACATCATGGAAAAGCTATCCCACACTTAGTCAGGTCACCTTACCCGACATGACTATGTCGGCCTGAATGAGATAGTTATCATATAATGAGACATGCTCCTTGCTAGTCGTAAACATTTCCATGTAGCGTCTTCGCACACCTGAAATAGTTTAGGTTCATCAATTGATCCACACGAATAACAAAGGAAAACCAATGATTGCAATAATATGTGCGTTTGTTTATACTTTAAAAGAGTACAAACTATATAGATTTTCGGTAAGTAGTACTACATGGTATATATAAAATTGTCGAAAGCATTGATGCCTATTGTCCACACAATATATATGGATGCCTATGTCATTGATCACTAACAATAGAAACATAAGTTCGGGAGAGAAACAAAGTAAGTTTGTCTAAGAATTACTTCAGAATTATGGGATACAAAAATGTGTTCCTATAAATTTTTAGTATATCAATTGTTCCCTTCTCTTAATTCTTATGACCCTATGGCACATTTGGGTCAGAACCCTTTGTTTCAAAAAACAAGTAGTGACCAAATTATAAATGTTCTTGCCCACATTGGACATTTCCTCTTTTGTACCCATATAATTGACAATGGAGATGTAGCTGCATTTGTGGTTTCACTTACACCTTGCACGCACACAACTTGCATTTATCACATTAAAGTTATACACCGCCCACCTCATATCAATCTAGTAACCTGGTATACAAATTTAATTAATGTTTAACTATAGTGTTTAACATTCTTTGATTCAGGAACACCACAATTGATCTTTATTAATTTAATATTACATATAAAAGGGTCACTATAGAGCTAAATTTACACATTTAAGTAATCTCACCTTCTTATTTGATTCATCTACAAATGTGTGTGTGGATGTATGTGTGTGTTTTAAATATTTATATTACTGATGTGTGCATGATTATCTGGGTAATTGTTTCTCGATGTTTCTTAAATTCAAATATATGCCTTCTATGTTTTACTTTTGTGTCGAAAGTAAGGTACTTGCCAATTTCTACAACTTCGGATGATATGTCGACATGTGTCCATTGATCTCTGAAGTTGTGATGTCTAGTAGATATTGAGCCGTACCCTGTATTTTTTCTATTATGTGTTTTACATCAACATATAAGGTCTATTGGTTGTACCATTGTATTGACAATTCATGCCATCTTCTCGATGGAACAGTTCATTCCTATGGATAATATTTTTTTTTGCTTTTCCTTGTTTCCTTTTGATTTGGGGACAATAATTACGTGGTATACATTTGCCTTTGCGGAGCCGAACTTGACAAAAACTCATTAGGGTGCACTACTCGTGGCCTATGTAGGATTTCAGACAAATTTGGTCCACATTCGTGCACTAGTTATAAGGAAGAGGGGTTCACACACACTAACTTTGAGGCTATTTGTAAGGTAGAGAATCCTGCATTTGCACTTTTCTAGCTATATGTAGAATCACCTAGATGCCTTCCCAAGAGATGTAGATATGGACATTGTGCGCTCAAAGATTATAGGCTCCGATTTTTATGTGGGTTTCTCTAACGGCTTCACAACTCGTAATGTTTGTATAATCTTTTGATAATTAATTATTTGAGTATTGGTCGCCGCTGAAATGGAAAATATAGGACGCGATGGATTAATCGTGTTAATTATGTGGTGGAGCATTAATTTTTAATTGGAATATTTTTTGTTGGCCTTCGTTCGGTTTTTAATCTTTCAAAATATTTTCAGTTAACAAAATAAGAGGTGCATGGACACTCCAAGAAAGCATTTTATAGAAATATATTATTTTGAATATGATTTATATGATTCAGTCTAGAAAAGCAATACTCCATCCGCTCGGAAATAAGTGACTCAGATTTGTCTGTACATTGGTGTAAACATGTCTTAGTGTGTAGATATATGTGAATCTATACAGATCAGAGTTACTTATTTTCAAATACAAGAGTATAGTAATATAGCCCATCCTCACGTTTAAAAAGACCAATGTGTCCTCTACCAATCATACTATTTGAAGACGCCTTCCATAGCACACACCTATATTGCAAGGACTCCTTTTGTAACACGAGTTTGGCACATGACGTACAGAAGCCAGTCTCTCGGAATAGAATGACATGAAGTAGCTAGGTGACTTATTACCTGTATTCTCTGCCTAAATAATAGCCAAATATTATGACATATTGAACCTACCTTTTGTAACTACCACGATCTTGGCAGAAAATCTAGCACCGCTACCGAGTCCACGTCGGACACATAACCTTCACATAAATCATGACTCTTGTGGTGCACTAACTCCATTATTTTCTTTGAAACGGTATATGAGCAGCACGTTCGTTAATTTGACACGGCCTACAGGTGTTACATAGTTCGTTAATTATCTCATATCTAATGGTTTTAAATAATTTAGATGATGTGGATCAACGTGGTGCCTCGGAAAACACCCTTATATTGCTTCGAGTATATAATAGATAGCTAGATAGATAGATAGCTAGATAGATAGATAGATAGTTAGATAGATAGATATGACCAAGGGTTAAATGTGACAACAAATTAGGTCATGGCCTTTTCTAGAGAATTGCATTTCTTAGACGCAAGCAAACCAAATGACCAAGGAATGAAATAGTAAAAACTGATCATACTCTGGTAGATCCAGAACTCCACCGCAATTTATAGTAGTCACATCTTGAGCATGTATAGTACCGTTTTGATGCATCCAGCCCCTATAAAAAGGCAAGTGTTTTCTCTCCCGGTGATAACAAGGATGTGAGAGGGGGCATCACAATGGAAATTCAAGTATGAAACTAAGGAGATTACGAGAGTTGACATGTTCAGCTTACATGGCTCAATGGGCAAACAATATTCATATGTGAATGGAAGGTATCAGAACCCCATATGGGCTCATTCCAGTTGGAAGACATGCGCAACAGCTTGTTCAACTTCCATCCTCTGCCCACCTTCGTGGGTGTCTCATGGACCATACCGAATCCAAAAGATGGACTAGGGTTGACTCTGAGTAGAATCTTATGAAGCCTTGCTTTTTGTAAGGGATTTGTGGTGTTTATGTCTCTTCTCAGTTTTTTCGATCTAATAATTTCTTAGTAAGTTACTGAAGTAATCTTATCTCCTAAAAAACGTCCACAGATACATACACCCTGTCTATATTAACTCATGTTGCTGGCCAGATTTTGTACCATTGAAATGTGGAAGTACAGACTGGAGACATGTTTTTCTTCTAGATCTACCTTTTAATCAAGATTTACGAAAATGCATGAGTATACAGGAGTGCAAATGTGTTCACATGTACCTTAGTAATGTGATTAAGCTTGTAATGTATGATTTGTAATAAGTCCTATATATAAATGGGTGAGGAAATATATTTTTGACCGAGAGTCTTTTTTTATTTCCTCGGCCTCCATCGATTAGCTAAACACAACACTTCTGAGAAACTAAGGTAACGAGAGTGAGAACTCCACCTTGAGTCACGTCTCCAGCATGTTGCAAACTAACATGCCATGCTACTAAATACTTTAAGAGTGTAAATCCAAACTTTTTCCATGCAAGTCTTACAAGATGTTACATATGGAGATGAGCAACTATTAAAGAAAATTCATGTCAAGTGTCGGCGTCAATCATTCCTCCAACGATTTCAAAGTAGACCATTTCTACCAAAGCTAAAGAAGACCACCATTATTCTTCACGTGAAGAACTTGTAGTCTTGTCTTAAATACATGTTTACTAACAAAGTTACTCGAGTAAACTTATTGTTTAGTATCTTAATGGCTATTAAACGCACATATGTTCAAATGCGTCTTAGAGTGACTAATGAAAATGACTGCAGCAGTAGGTGCTGGTACTGAACTCTATTGGTGTTCACTCTATCTAAGTTCTTGAGCATATACTCGGCAAAGTCTGTAGCTACCAACTATATAAAGAGTACATCTTTATCTTGAAGTAAAGTGATTATCTACTTTATATAGCAACTATAAAAATCCTGATGTTATATACTTAGATTGTCGTAGTAGTGCCGTCTACTTCAATAGAGTAAGGACAATTGACGGGAGCGAGGAGAACAGTAGAAGTGCAACTTGTAGGTAGTGTTAGGTTTCCTGAACATATAATGATGATGCATAGAAGATATCCGTGTTTTTTCTTCCTTCAGATGTGAGCATGGGAGGTCTTGTGATGAGAATCTCTACCATTAGGGATGGAGACAAAAACTATCACTACTCATTTTGTCGTACACACAGGCATGAAGGTTGCAACGATCCGCTTTACCCAACATCAAACTTGCAATTGACAGCGAGAAATATTCTTCATAGTAGGGAAACGTAGAAGGAATGTCGTCTGGGTGAGATATGGAGCTAGGCCCATGCAACAAGAGGCATCCCTAGACATTGAAATTTTGCTTGTCTGTGCATAACCAATTATTGGACTGACCCCTTGGTGTAGGAATTCGGTCTACCTATTCCGTTGCCTCTCTGTAGGCCTTCTATTGCTCCATGTCCACTTATCCGACCAATTTGGCAGTCAGATTTGTCTCACGCACGGAGCGATTAATTTAGCGCAGGGAGCATTACCAATGCATTGACCAATTGAAAACTTACTGGAAAAAAAATCCATGGCTTCCGTTGCACTGTGCGTAGAAATATGAAAACGTTGCCTACTCCACCATATGCCACAATGTCCCTAGCCTACAATTAATGTGCTCCCAAGCACCTTCTCTCACTCTACATTTGGTGCCACCGCTAACCACGCTTGACGTTGCCAGAGTTTTGTAAGTGTTACTTCTTACCTTACTATCAGGTTGACGTAGTATCCTAAGAACCAAAAGAACTCTCCTTGATAGACACACCAATTGTAAGATGTGAAGTGAATCAATAGATCCGACAATGTTAACCCTCACAGGCCCTTTGACTCTAAAACAGACACCCACGAGTTAGGGAGAGGCCAGAGAGACCTTATTACAACACGCCATTGTCGCCTCCACCTCGCTGATCCCGCTAGGGAGACAAAACCAAGAGAAAATTGATGCAGCCTGTCCTACGGACGCTCCTACATCTACACCACAAGTCCCCCAAGTGGACCCATGACTCGTGCTCGAGCCAAGCTTCTCCAAGCTAAGGTGAATTCGCTCTTGTACTCATGTGACTTTGATACACCCCTGGATGGCTTGCTACTTCATGCCCCGACACTATGCATCATCAGGTATGAAGACACGAGCCAGAGGAGCGACGCAGCAGCCAACAGCTGCCAGGAGACCGCGGTACTACCGGCCCCTGGAAGCGGTACTAGCGCACCAGCGGTACTACCGCTCATGGACAGCGGTACTACAGTGGCGGCTCCAGGAAATGACTGATGGGTATTCTTTGTAATATTCTTTTCTTAATGCACAATATGAACTATAACAATTGATAGTAGCGACACAAAACCGTATAGGACACTAATAATTTTCATTAAAGTACAAATTATAAAGGATAAGATATAAGACAATAATTTCATAATAATCACCAAGTACAATAACAATTCAGCATTGAGATGTTATCTTTGGATTGAAGCCTTGATCATATTCAATATATTACAAATGTGTAATATAACTCTACGGTCTGTCTTGTTGGAAGAGATTGATGACATCTTACATACTTGTATCTATAAAATCAGATCAATAGTCTTCTACTAATAGTCTGACTGGAAGATCTAATCTGCACATAGCTAGCCCTAGTCACTGGCTGCCCGCGCGAACTCGCTGTCGCCTGCTCTGCTTCCTGCCGATCGCCTACTCCGCTGCTCCAATTCCCGCCGGCCGCTGCTCTCGGAATCACTAGGGTAGGTCGTCTACACTAGAGACTGATGGTCCGGTAACTCTGGTTGCAATCACGCGAGGTTGCGAGCGAGCGTGCACTGGCCCTTTGCACGCATGACCGCGTGTGGCTATGGGCTGGCCTCACGTCATGACTGTCTGGGCCTAATAAGTGTATTAAGAAAAAATCTGCACTCGATCTTTGGTATTCAGCTGAATACAGCTGCATACCCCTGGCGCCGCCCCTGCGGTACTACCGCCCCGGACAGAGAGATGGACCCGAAGCCCCAGATCCCACCGGTACTACCGCACTCAGCAAGCGGTACTACCGCGCGCACCTGAAGACTCACGCCAAAGCTTCTGCCCGCTCCGGTACTACCGCACCCTTCCAGCGGTACTACCGCATCTGACCGGTACTACCGCTCAACCGACCGGTACTACCGGACACCCCAGGGCCTGCGCGCTCCAGCTCGGCCCTTTGGCCTTGTAACGCCCCCTTTTGATACTTTAGTTGCCTAACTACCCCTGAACTCGTGGCTAGCCTATATATAGCCCTCCACCACTATTGTAAACCCTAGGCATGATATTGGAATTAGTGGAAACCCCTTGTGGATCTATCTAATTCTTGCCTCATGCTCCTTGACCAAGAAGCACCAATATCACAAACCTCGTTGGAGTTTGCATCGTGCCTCCGCGTTGTACAAGGCCTAGGCATCGGAGTCCCTTTGCCTAGACATCAAGATCTCACCGAGTCTCCCATCTCGCTGTGCTGGTTCGAGAGAGAGAGTCCTTCGCCCGACGCCGATCCTAGGGATTGCGCCGGACCGGTTACCGCCGACATGATCTATTGGTGTGTATCGTGGTTTTGTGTGTGTGTGTTCATCGCGTTCTTCGTGCGTGCGTTCGTCGTGTTCATCCTACCCTCCTCTCCCCGCACTCCATCCTCGATTTGAAAGGGAATCGTGAAAGATTGGGCCACCCTAGAGGTTTGCCCACAACATATTGGTATCAAGAGCTTCGTTTCTTACGAATTCCCCCACAAAATTTTCTTCTATCCACCAAAAATTCGAAAATCCCCCCCCCAAAAAAAGAGCCCCAAATTTGCCTTCGGATCGATCTCTGGATTTGGTGCGTTTTTCGTGGTTTTGGTCCATATATTTGTTGCTTGGGGTATCGATCTACCGTCTTTGTGTGTTCCTAGCCCCAATTTTGTTCAGTTTTCCGGCAATTTGAGGATTTTTGGGCCAATTGTGCGTTCAAGTTCAAGATCCACGTGCCTAGGAATCTGCGAAGCGGTACTACCGCCAAAACGAGCGGTACTACCGGCGAGCAGTACTACCGGCTGTTCACAGCGGTATTACCGGTCACCGGTACTACCGGACTTTTTGAGCGGTACTACCGCCCTTGTCTGACAAGAATTCCCCCCCCCCCCCCCATTTCTGTTCGCTAATTTTAGTATTGGCTTGTTCGTGTTTTGCGTGCGTGTCGCCCAACTAACTTCAAGCTTCCGTAACAATATTCACATCCCGCGCTCATCGACACCGCGACACCGAGCGACATCCCCCTACACCTGTAGCAAGTCGCCAATACCGAAGGTATAACTTGCTCCACCGTGTTAACCCTTCTTCCTTGTGTGTATCTATCCTATGAGAGAAGCTCATTTTGTGTTTGCCTAAGCATTGTGCACTTGTCCTTGGAAAGTGAGAATGTGAGAGAAAATACAAGAGTTAACATAGTAGTATAGAAAGGGAGAAAAAGAATCAAAAAAAGAAAGAGAAAAAGAAAAAGCAAAAGAAAAATAAAAAGATACATAGTCTCCTAATACGAAGAGAGTCTCAAGCTTGTAAGCAAAGAGAGAAAAAGAGCGCGACCGAGGCAAGTGCACAAATCCGTTGCTTATTTCTCTTTTGGCGAACGAGTTGTGGTCTCTCCTTGCATTGGTGCGACACCAAGCGTAGTCTTCATTAGGACCTTTTGTGCTCATTATATAGTCGTGCTAACCACACCCGTCTCCACGTGTGTGTATCTTTGTGTTTTGTAGATCATTTCCTTTTTTGCTTTGATCTTTTGTTCTCTACCACTTTTGACAATAACCTTTTCTTTGGATCGTTTCGATTGGTTTTCCACAACCCTAACCTTCCACCCACAGCTTTTGAGAGTTAGTTCTTTCTTTAGTGTGAGTTTTCTTTACGATTCCAATTTGCATGCTTATAGCTCTCACTTGTGGTTTGTAGTTTGGTGCAATCCCCAAGGTGAGGAACAAGGCTAACACCACCATATTCCACTTCCATATACAATACTTGTGTGTTTTGCATGATGGATAGGCACGGTGAGTCGAGCCAACCACCTCCCCATGAAGAAGAACAAGGACCATACATGACACGCGCAAGTCACTTCATCTTCCGACAAGAGTTCCGTGAACGTTGCCAAGCCCTTGAGACGCGACAAGAACATCGACAACCCCTTCGATGGCCTCGAAAGGAAAATGCATGCAATGCATCATAACTTCGGCCACCAAAATGAAGCGCTTCAACGCTCCGTCGCCGAAACAAATGACAATCTTCGACGCCTCATTGATGGAATGGCAAGACCACGTTCACGCGCTTCAAGCTCTTCAAGTTCTTCGCGTCGTCACGCACCTCTTTAACAAGATCTTCATGCAAGTGCCCCAATACGCAATGATGCCCCCGTGGTTGAAGATGGAAGTTCTTCGAACTATGTACCTTCACCACGGCACGCTGCAACGTCAAGCTATGATGGTGATTTCTATTCAAGGCCACGAGCAAGGCAAGAAGCACACCATCATCACGCAAGGGCACTATTGATACAACATGAGCAACTACAAGAAGAACCGCAAGTGCAACCGCAAGTCTACCACCATCGACCCCGACACATACTTGACACAACAAGTGATGACTCCAATTTGGAGAATCAAGCTCGTCATCGAAGTGAAGCTCTCCAAGATCTCCCTCCTCGTCATCATCGTCATGAACGTCAACAACGACACCATGGTTATCACGAGGCGCCTCCTCCACCACACCAAAATATGGAGCGTCAAGTGGTACAAGTTGAGCGATGCCCACCACGTCAAGAGGCTCACGGCCATGATCTTCGCCGTGAGGCCCATGTGCGTAATCGCCATCATCAACCGAGGAACGAGCCTCCTCTTTGTCATCAACCGCGTCATGAGGCTCCACATCCTCAACACCCTCATGAGGCCCAAGCGCCTCAACATTTCCAACAACCGCGCCAAGAGCAAGAGCAAGCTTCACAACAACAATATCAAGAGCAAGCTCCTCAACAAGGTCGCGAGAACCAAGTTCCACCGCATCAACCACAAGATCATCAACAAGGTCAACAAGCTCGTCGCAATGACCGCAACAATGAAGAAACTTTTGGCAAGCTCAAGTTCACTATGCCCAAGTTTATCGGATCCAATGACCCCGAAGAATACCTCTCATGGGCACTCAAAGTCGACAAGATCTTCCGCATGCACAATTATAGCAACGAGAAGATGGTCGCCATGGCTTTGCTTGAGTTTGATGATTACGCCAACCTTTGGTGGGAACAAGTTCAAGTTGCTCGTGATGCAAGACAAGAACCGCCAATCTCAACTTGGCATGACATGAAGGCTCACATGAGATCCCGGTTCGTCCCCGCGCACTACACGCGTGACCTCTTCAACAACCTCCAATCGCTTCGTCAAGGGACAAAGACCGTGGAAGAGTACTTGAAGGAAATGGAACTCAACTTGATTCGCTCCAACATTGACGAGCGCATGGAGCAAACTATGGCACACTTCCTCATTGGCTTGAATCACCCAATCAAGCGCATCGTCGAGTTCCAAACATACAACACCATGGTTGAGCTTGTGCACATCGCAACAAAGGTGGAACATCAAGTGCAAGAGGACATCAAGTACAACAAGCCCAAGACGTATTTCACCTACAAGCAAGCTTCAACCTCTACGCCAACATCCTTCAATGGAAGCTCCTCAAGTACCTCCAAGACTTCCTTCAAACCCACACTACCTCAAGGAAAACTGCCCCCAAGTGGCAAATAAGCAAAGAGTGATACACCTTTAAACGGTGAATGCTACAAGTGTGGAGGGAAAGGACACAAGTCGGCCGAATGTGGAAACAAGAAAGTACTGTTCATCCACGACAATGGTGATGAAGAGTACTTGAGTGAAGATGAATTTGATGCCCGTGTCAAGGAAGCAATGGCGAGGCAACGAGTGGATGATGACCAATAACTCCTAATGTGTGAACATGACGCAAGTACATCGCTTGTCGTCACAAGGATCTTGACCACTCAAGCACAAGAGCATGAAGACCAACACTCCAATATCTTCCAAACACGAGCCGACATCAATGGCAAATCTATCAAGGTGATCATTGATGGAGGGAGTTGCCACAACCTTGCTAGCACCGAGTTGTGTGAGAAGCTCAACCTCACCCTCCATCCGCACAAGCACCCCTGCCACGTGCAATGGCTAAGTGACCAAGGGTCTGTGAAGATCAAGCATACTGTATCGGTCTCCTTTGCCATTGGTCCTTATAAAGATACGGTGGAGTGTGATGTGGTTCCTATGAGAGTTTTCCACATGCTTCTTGGTCGACCGTGGCAATTTGACAAGGCTGCTCTACATGATGGTCGCACCAATGTATACACCTTCAAATGGATCAACAAAACATGTGTTTTGAAACCAATGACTCCTAGCCAAATAATTGCGGATAATGCAAAGGCTTTAGCGAGGGCGCAAAGCACAACACCTACTTGTGAGAAGAGTGGTGAGAGAGAGAACCACCTCATAGTGAGTGAGAGCCACAAGCCTAACTCGAGTGGAAAAACTAAGAGTGTTATCCTTGCCACCAAACGTAAGATGAGAGATGTTCGGAACAACCCATCCATCTTGCACTATTCCTCCTTTGCAAGGGACTAGCGCAAGGAACTAATGAATTCACCAATGTTCCTACATCTTTGATGAATGTTTTGCAGGAATTCAAGGACGTGTTCCCCGAAGAGCTCCCACATGGTCTACCTCCTCTTCGCGGCATCGAACATCGCATTGACCTCATCCCCGGCGCACCACTTCCAAACCGCGCCGCTTACCGCACGAACCCGGAGGAGACAAAGGAGATTTAACGTCAAATCAACCAACTCATATCCAAAGGTTTGATCCAAGTTAGCACTAGTCCAAGTGCCGTACCCGTGATTCTTGTTCCAAAGACGGATGATACATTACGGTTATGCATGGACTGCCATCCAATTAATGCTATCACCGTGCATTATCGACATCCCATACCGCGTCTCGATGACATGCTTGATGAGTTGTGTGGAGCCACTATTTTTTCGAAAATTGATCTTCGTAGTGGTTACCATCAAATACGCATGGCGGAAGGTGATGAGTGGAAAACCGCCTTCAAGAACAAACTTGGTCTCTATGAATGGTTGGTTATGCCCTTTGGTTTATCTAATGCCCCATCCACCTTCATGCGACTTATGAATCATATCTTGCATTCTCTCATTGGAAAAAGTGTTGTTGTCTATTTCGATGATATTCTTGTTTATAGCAAATCACTTGAGGACAATATTACACATGTCAAGGAAGTTTTGCAAATCCTTCGACATGAAAAGCTTTATGCTAATCTTCCCAAGTGCACTTTTGCTAAATACAAGTTGATCTCTCTTGGATATGTCGTTTCTTCAAAGGGAATTGAAGTTGATGTTTCAAAGGTTAAGAACATACGAGATTGGCCCATCCCAACAAATGTGAGTGAACTCTAAAGTTTTCATGGGTTCGACGGTTTCTATCGTCGCTTTGTGAAAGACTTTTCGACCATTGCTTGTCCCCTCAATGAATTGACCAAAAAGAATGTCACCTTCGTGTGGGGCATGGCACAACATAAAGTTTTTGATGAACTTAAAAAGAGGCTCACTAAAGCACCTCTTCTTGCTTTACCCGATTTCACAAAAACTTTTGAGATAGAGTGTGATGCTAGTAGTATTGGCTTGGAGGAGTCCTTATGCAAAACGGACGTCCTATAGCCTACCATAGCGAGAAACTTGATGGTGCTCGCCTTAACTATCCAATTTATGACAAAGAGCTTTTTGCCTTAGTTCGTGTCCTTCAAGTTTGGCAACACTACCTATGGCCCAAAGAATTTATCATAAATTCTGACCATGAGTCGTTGAAATACCTCAAAGGGCAAGCCAACTTGAGTAAGAGACATGCTAAGTGGGTTGAGTTCATGTAGTCTTTTCTGTACATTGTCAAGTATTAGAAGGGTAAAGATAATGTAGTTGCAGATGCCTTGTCTCGCAAACACACAAGCCTTCTTACGTGACTCAAAATCAACGTGTTGGGTCTTGAGGAAATAAAATCTTTATATGCTTCCGACCCGTTCTTTGAACCAATTTTCGCAAAGTGCTCCATTGACAAAGGAGTTGATGATTTCTATTTAAGCAAAACAAGCTTTCCATTCCGAAGTCCTCGATTCAACTTTTGCTTCTCTAAGAATCTCATGGTGGATGCGTCATGGGTCACTTTGGCCGTGACAAGACATTGGACATGCTCTCCACTCACTACTTTTGGCCCAAGATGAAGCGCGACGTGGAGCGCTACGTTCAACGATGCACGACATGTGTTCAAGCTAAGTCGCAAGCTAACCCCTATGGTCTTTATATGCCATTGCTTATTCCTCATACACCTCGGTCCAACATTAGCATGGATTTCGTGTTAGGATTACCCCAATCTAAGCATGGTCATGACTCTATATTTGTTGTCGTGGATCGTTTTTCCAAAATGGCACACTTCATTCCGTGCCATAAGACCGACGATGCTTCACATGTTGCAAATATGTTCTTTAGGGAAATCGTCCGTCTTCATGGTGTGCCACGAACAATCGTCTCCGACCGCGACGTCAAATTCATGAGCTACTTATGGAAGACCCTCATGGCCAAGATCGGCGTCAAGCTACTCTTTTCATCCGCGTCGCATCCTTAAACTGATGGCCAAACCGAAGTTCTCAACCGAAGCCTTGGGACTCTCCTTCGTGTGTTGATCAAGAAAAACCTCAAGGATTGGGAGGAATGCATTCCACACACCGAGTTCGCCTACAACCGTGCCAAGCACTCAACAACCAAGATGAGTCCATTTTTCATGGTCGTCTATGGGTTCGAGCCACTCACTGCGCTCGACATCCTACCACTACCTCTCCACGAGCGCACCAACATGGACACCGAGAAGCGCACACAAGCTATGAAGACGCTTCATGAAGAAACAAGAGCTACTATCGAGCAACAAGTCCTTCGCCAAGCTTCAAGGTTAAACAAGGAAAAGAAGGAGATGATCTTCCAAGAAGGTGATCTTGTGTGGATACACTTGAGCAAGGACCGCTTTCCCAAGGAACGTGATTCCAAGCTCAAAACAAGAGGAGATGGCCTCTTCAAGGTCCTCAAGAGAATCAACAACAACACCTACATCATCGATATACCGACCTCCAAGTACCTTGCAAGCAATACAATCAATGTCAAGGACCTCTCACCCTACCATGGAGATGCTCAAGATGATAACCATGAAGAGTCGAGGATGACTCTTTCCCAAGGGGGGGAGCTGATGCAGCCCGTCCTACGAACGCTCCTACATCTACACCACCAAGTCCCCCAAGTGGACCCATGACTCGTGCTCGAGCCAAGCTTCTCCAAGCTAAGGTGAATTCTCTCTTGTATTCATGTGACTTCGATACACCCCTGGATGGCTTGCTACTTCATGCCCCGACACTATGCATCATCAGGTATGAAGACACGAGCCAGGGGAGCGACGCAGCAGCCAACAGCTGCCAGGAGACCGCGGTACTACCAGCCCCTAGAAGCGATACTACCGCACCAGCGGTACTACCTCTCAGGGACGGCGGTGTTGGAGATATGCCCTAGAGGCAATAATAAATATAGTTATTATTATATATCTTTGTGTTTATGATAAATGTTTACATTCATGCTATAATAGTATTAACAAGGAAACCATTAATACTTGTGTGATTTGTAAACTTAATTTGAAGTCCCTAGTATAGCCTCTATACCTCACTAGCTTGTTGGTTGATTGATGATTGTGGTTTCCCTATCATGAACATTGAGATGTTATCAACAACAAGATCATATCGTTAGGAGAATGATATGGTGGACATACTCCTATAGACAAGCGTAGCATAAAGATCAAGTCATTTCAATAGTTCAATTGCTATATGCTTTCTGATACATAGTAACCTAATTCCTTCGACCATGAGATCATGCATATTGCCTTTACTGGATGGATGCTTTGATGTCATCAAACACCACACCGTAACAGGGTGGCTATAAAGGTGGCATTGAGTGTTCGGAAAGTATTGGTTGAAACACATGGATCAAGAGTGGGATTTGTCCATCCACATGACGGATAGATATTCTCTGGGCCCTCTCGGTGAAATGTCATCCAATTAGCTTGCAAGCATGTGACTTGGTCACAAGGGATCACATATCACGAACGAGAAAGAGTACTTATCAAGAACGAGGATGAACTAGGTATGCGAGATACCGATCATAACCTCGGATAAGTAACATATCGTGAGACAAAGGGAAATTGGTATCGTATGTAAGTGGTTCATTCGATCGCAAAGTAATCGTAGAAATATGTAGAAGCCATATGAATTTCCAGATTCCTCTATTGGTTATTGTTAGGAGAAGTGTCTCGATCATGTCCGCATAATTCACGAACCGTAGGGGAGACACATAAGGATTGACGTTGTTTTGAGTAGTTATGGTATTATGAGAAAGAGACCGAATGTTGTTCGAGTCTCGGATGGGATCCGGGATATCACGAGGAGATCCGGAATGGTCCGGAGAATAAGATTCATATAAGGAAAGTCCTGCTTTGAGTAGCGGAATGATTCCGTGTTTTCATCGGGAACATTCTAGAAGGTCCCGGAATGTCCGACGGAGGGGGAAGGGTACATGAGTGTGTCATTACATATTGGAATGATTGCATCATGTACTAAGTATTCTTGCTGTCCCAAATAAAGGATTTATTTAAATCCTAAATTGAAAAGTCAAACGGCTAGTTTGAAAGTCAAGCAGCATTTTGGGAAGTGGGAAAAGAGGAGGAGAGGTGGAGGCCGAGTTGGAGGAGGTTCCTCCCTTGGCGGCGCACCTCCCTAGGCGAGTTGGGAGGAACTCCTCCCCTTGGCCGCCGCCCTCCCACCTATAAAAGCAAGGCAGGGCCTCCCCTCTAGACACACAAGTTTCCTATCCTCTAAACTAAACCCTAGATCTAGACCCGGTTTAGAGCTATTCGGTTTAGAGCCTTCTAATTGGTTTAGAGCCCTCTAATTGGTGTGTCTAATTACTAGACCACTAATAGCCTCTCTCATAAGCTCCACCATACTGCACCGGCTTAAGGCGAAGCCTGGGATCTCCCTCTACCTCGGTACCACGCCCGTTGTCTTTTAGGAATCGCGAGGAGAGTGCTACAACCTCCGCCTCTTTGGAACAAGGGAGAGGAAGGTCTTACGAAAATCGAACGTGTGACCGATCAAGGGAGCGCCAAGGGAACGCTGGCGCTGGAAGGATCGTCACGCGATCTTGAGATCGGAAAAATACGACTACATCACCCACGAGAATCTGCTCTCGTTAAACACTTGGAATCTTCGAGGTGAGTTATTCCATCGACTCGTTGCTACAATCTAGTAGATAGATCTTGGCTTGTTTGTTTGTATGCGATAGAAATTTTTGTTTTCCATGCTACGAACCCCTACGAGTGGTATCGAGCCGTGTCTATATGTAGATCTGTTGCGAGTAGAACACAATGGTCATTGTGGGCGTTGATGCTTTTATTGTAGATTGCTTTTTGTGTACTTTGCATCTTGCGGTATGTTGGGATGAAGCGGCCGGCTAACCTTACATGACATCGTTCATGAGACTTGCTCCACGCTTGACATGCAACTGCTTTTGCATAAGTGGCTTTATGGGTGCTGTTTCTCCTAGCATAATAAAGATCCAATTTACAACGGTTTATCAACAATGCTATTATCAATGTTGTGGTTCTTTTTCGTAATTTAGAACTAAACTTATTTAAAGCCCCAAACCACGTAAAATATGCAAAGAAAGTAGAAGCGTCTAACTTTGTTTTGGGGGTGTCTGATGATGTGATATGGCCATGATTGTGATTATATTTGATGTATGCAATGTTCCTTATTGTAAGTTGGCAACCGGCAGAGCCATATGGTTGTCTTTAATTTCTGTTAAGACCTGCGTGTCTATTCAAAATAGTTGTAATAGTTGAAGCTGGTGGGCGACAACCATGAAGAAGCGTCATTGACCTTGATGCTATGCCGGTGATGATGGAGATCATGTTCGCTTGAAGATGGAGATCGGAAGCACAAAGAAGAAAGGCCATATCATATCACATATTATGAATTGCATGTGATGTTAATCCTTTATGCATCTTGTATTGCTTAGTAGGCGACGGTAGCATTATAAGATGATCCCTCATGCACATAAATTTCAAGTTCTAAAGTGTTCACCCTTAGTATGCACCGTTGCCAAAGCTTGCTTGCTCAAGCACCACGTGATGATCGGGTGTCTTTGATTCAGCGGGTGAATACAACGTAAGCAAGCCAGATTTGCTTATGCGGAAGCTAAGGTTTGATCTTGTGAGCCTAGCATGTAGACATGGCCTCGGGAACACGGATCACCGAAAGGTAAAGCATGAATCATATAGTAGATATGATGGACATGATGATTGTTCGCCATTGAAACTATATCAACTCTCGTGATGATCGGTGTTGATGTAGTGGATTTGGTTAGTGTGATCACTAAAACAATGTGAGGGATGTTGTTTTGAGTGGGAGTTCACCTAGTTTAATTTCATTAATTAATTTGAACTCAATTTGTCATAAACTTAGTCTAAACTATTGCAAATATGTTGTAGATCAATGGCAGCCCTACCATCAATTTTAATGCGTTCCTAGAGAAAGAAAAGTTGAAAAACAATGGAAGCAACTTGGATTGGTTCCGCAATTTGAGGATTGTCCTCACAGCTGGTAATTTGACCTATGTGCTGGATGCACCGCTAGGTGACCCACTGCAGTGATGCTACCGATGAAGTAAAGAATGTTTACCTCGCTCGGAAGAATCGGTACTCCATAGTTCGATGTGCTATCTTGTATGGTTTGGAATCGAGCTTAGAAAAGGTTTGAAGAGTCAGATCCATATGATATTGTCGAGGATCTCAAATTAATCTTTGAGACTCATGCGGCAATTGAAAGTTATGAAGCTTACGAAAAGTTCTTTAAGCGCAAGATGGAAGAGGGTAGCTCCGTCGGTGAGCATGTGCTTAAGATGTGCAGGCACGCAAATAAACTTCAAAGTTTGGGTATAGTGATTCCTAATACTTTGGGAGTTTACGCATCCTCAATCACTACCACCAAGTTACAAGAACTTTGTGATGAACTACAACATGCAGAACATGAACAAAGAGTTGCGAACTATTTGCTATGTTAAAATCTGCAAGTGGAGATCAAGAAAGAGCACCAAGTGTTGATGGTCAATAAGACCACCAAATTCAAGAAAGGCAAGTCTAAGCAAAGGGACACTTCAAGAAGGGTGGTAAGAAAGCTACCACGACGAAGAAGACCAAGGCTGGACCTAAGCCTGAAACTGAATGCTTTTCTTGCAAGGAGAAGGTCCTTTGAAGCGGAATTGCCCAAGGTACTTGGCAGATTTGAAGAACGGCAACATCAAGAAGAAAGGTATATCGATATACATGTTATTGATGTGTATCTCACTAGTATTCGTAGTAGTGCACAGGTATTTGATCTGGTTCGGTTGCTCATATTTGTAACTCAAACAGAGGCTGCAGAATAAGCGGAAGCTAGCGAAGAATGAGGTGACGATGCGCGTGGAAGCGGATCAAAGGTTGATGTGATCGCGGTCGACGCTACCTCTTCATCTACCATCGGGATTAGTTTTATACTTAAATAATTGTTATTTGGTGCTGCGTTAAGCATGAACATTATATCAGGATCTTGTTTATTGCGAGGCGGTTACTTGTTTAAATCCGAGAATAATGGTTGTTCGATTTATATGAGTAACATGTTTCATGCACATGCACCTTTGATAGATGGTCTATTCATATTGAATCTCGATAGTGGAAATACACATATTAATAACATTGAAGCTAAGCGTTTGAAATCAGCGATAACTCGACCTATATGTGGCAATCGTCGTCTTGGTCACATTGGAGTGAAGCATATGAAGAAACTCCATTCGATGGACTTCTTGAATCACTTGATTTTGAATCACTTGAAAGATGCGAGGCATGTCGATGGGTAAAATGACTAAGACTCCATTTTACGGTATGATGGGCGAGCTAGACTTATTGGAAATCATACATACCGATGTGTGTGGTCCAATGAGTGTAGCATCGCGATGGTTATCGTTATGTTCTTACCTTCACGGATGACTTGAGTAGATATGGATATATCTATTTCATGAAACATAAGTCCGAAACTTCGAGAAGTTTAAGGAGTTTCAAAGTGAGGTAGAGAATCAGCGTAACAAGAAGATTAAATTTCTACGTACGATCGTGGAGGTGAATATCTAAGTTCACGAGTTTGGCGAGCATTTGAAGAAATGTGGAATACTTTTCGCTGATTGACACCGCGGGAACACCACAGCGTAATGGTGTGTGCGAGCGTCGTAATCGAACTCTCTTAGATATGGTTCGTTCTATGATGTCTCTTACAGATTTACCACTATCATTTTGGGGTTATGCATTAGAAACAGCCGCATTCACTTTAAATAGGGCACCGTCTAAATCCGTTGAAACGACACCGTATGAATTATGGTTTGGGAAGAAACCTAAATTACCGTTCCTTAAAGTTTGGGGATCTGAAGCCTATGTAAAGAAGTTACAGCCGGACAAGCTTGAACCCAAAGCGGAAAAATGCGTCTTCATAGGATACCCGAAGGAAACTATTGGGTATACCTTCTATCATAGATCCGAAGGCAAAATCTTCGTTGCCAAGAATGGATCCTTTCTAGAGAAGGAATTTCTCTCGAAAGAGGTGACTGGAAGGAAAGTAGAACTCGACGAGGTTGTCGAACCTTCTCTCGAAATTGCGAGTAGCGCAGCACCGGAAGAAGTTCCTGTGGTGCTTGCACCAATAAGAGAGGAAGCTAATGATAGTGATCATGAAACTTCGGTTGAAGTTGCTACAGAGCCTCGGAGGTCAACGAACTCGTACCACTCCAGTTGGTATGATTCCGTTATGAATGTCATGTTGGTGGACAACACCGATGACCCGAGACATATGAGGAAGCGATGATGAGCCCAGATTCCAATAAATGGCAAGAAGCCATGAAATCGAGATTGGATCCATGTACGAAAACCGAGTATGGACTTTGGTGGACTTACGGATGGCGAAAGGCTGTCGAGAACAAATGGATTTTCAAGAAGAAAACAGATGCTGATGGTAATGTTACTGTCTATAAAGCTCGACTTGTCGCAAAAGGGTTTCGACAAATTCAAGGAGTTGACTACGATGAGACTTTATCACCAGTAGCGAAGCTAAAATCTGTGAGGATTATGTTAGCAATCGCTGCATATTATGATTATGAGATATGGCAGATGGATGTCAAAACAGCATTCCTCAATGGAGACATTGATGATGAGTTGTATATGATGCAACCCACCGGTTTTGTCGATCCTAAAGATGCTATCAAGGTATGCAAGCTTCAACGGTCCATCTATGGATTGAAGCAAGCATCCGAAGTTGGAATCAACGTTTTGATAAGGTAATCAAAGTTTTGATTTTATACAAACTTATGGAGAAGCTTGTATTTACAAGAAAGTGAGTGGGAGCTCATAGCATTCTTAATACTGTATGTGGATGACATATTGTTGATTGGGAATGATGTAGACCTTCTTAATAGTGTCAAAGAGTATTTGAATAATAGTTTTTCAATGAAGGATCTTGGCGAAGCAGCTTACATATTAGGCATAAAGATTTATAGAGATAGATCGAAACGCCAAATATCATTGTCACAAAGTACATATTTGGACAAAGTTCTAAAGAGGTTTGGAATGGAAGATAGCAAGAAAGGGTTCTTGCCCATGTTGCTATCGACCTTGAGTAAAACTCAAAGTCCGACATCGGCGAAGATAGAGAAAGAATGAGCAAGACTCCTATGCCTCAGCCATAGGATCTCTAATGTATGCCATGCTATGTACTAGACCCGACATTGCATATCTGTTAGTTTAACTAGCAGATATCAAAGTGATCGAGTGGATCATTGGACAGATGATCAAAAACATCCTTAAGTACTTGAGAAGAACTAAGGATATGGTTCTTTCTTATGGAGGTGATGAACAGCTCGTTGTTAATGGTTACACCGATGCTAGTTGGAACACCGATCCGGATGATTCTAAATCACAATCTGGATCGTATTTATTTTGAATGGTGCAGATTAGTGGAGGAGTGCAAAGCAAAGCGTTGTGGCGAGATCTTCAACTGAATCGGAATACATGGCTGCTTGGAGGCTTCACAAGAAGCGATATGGATGAAAGAGTTCATTACAGAGCTGGGTGTGGTTCCAAGTCGCTTGGACCCAATGTCTATCTTGTGATAACATGGGCGCCATAGCCAATGCGCAAGAACCAAGGTCACACAAGAAGCTGAAGCATATCAAGCTACGTTTTCACGCTATTCGAGAACATGTCCAGGATGGGGATATAAAGATTTGCAAAGTACACACAGATCTGAATGTGGCGGATCCGTTGACTAAACCTCTCCGAGGGCAAAACATGACCAACACCAAACTGCCATGGGTGTTCGGTATATTACCATGTAATCTAGATTGGATGACTCTAGTGCAAGTGGGAGGCTGGAGATATGCCCTAGAGGCAATAATAAATATAGTTATTATTATATATCTTTGTGTTTATGATAAATGTTTACATTCATGCTATAATAGTATTAACAAGGAAACCATTAATACTTGTGTGATTTGTAAACTTAATTTGAAGTCCCTAGTATAGCCTCTATACCTCACTAGCTTGTTGGTTGATTGATGATTGTGGTTTCCCTATCATGAACATTGAGATGTTATCAACAACAAGATCATATCGTTAGGAGAATGATATGGTGGACATACTCCTATAGACAAGCGTAGCATAAAGATCAAGTCATTTCAATAGTTCAATTGCTATATGCTTTACGATACATAGTAACCTAATTCCTTCGACCATGAGATCATGCATATTGCCTTTCTTGGATGGATGCTTTGATGTCATCAAACACCACACCGTAACAGGGTGGCTATAAAGGTGGCATTGAGTGTTAGGAAAGTATTGGTTGAAACACATGGATCAAGAGTGGATTTGTCCATCCACATGACGGATAGATATTCTGGGCCCTCTCGGTGAAATGTCATCAATTAGCTTGCAAGCATGTGACTTGGTCACAAGGGATCACATATCACGGGAGCGAGAAAGAGTACTTATCGAACGAGGATGAACTAGGTATGCAGAGATCTGACGATCATAACCTCGGATAAGTAACATATCGTGAGACAAAGGGAAATTGGTATCGTATGTAAGTGGTTCATTCGATCGCCAAAGTAATCGTAGAAATATGTAGAGCCATATGAATTTCCAGATTCCTCTATTGGTTATTGTTAGGAGAAGTGTCTCGATCATGTCCGCATAATTCACGAACCGTAGGGAGACACTTAAGGATTGACGTTGTTTTGAGTAGTTATGGTATTATGAGAAAGAGACCGAATGTTGTTCGGAGTCTCGGATGGGATCCGGGATATCACGAGGAGATCCGGAATGGTCCGGAGAATAAGATTCATATAAGGAAAGTCCCGTTTGAATGGCGGAATGATTCGGTGTTTTCATCGGGAACATTCTAGAAGGTCCGGAATGTCCGGCCGGAGGGAAGGGTACATGAGTGTGTCATTACATATTGGAATGATTGCATCATGTACTAAGTATTCTTGCTGTCCCAAATAAAGGATTTATTTAAATCCTAAATTGAAAAGTCAAACGGCTAGTTTGAAAGTCAAGCAGCTTTTGGGAAGTGGGAAAAGAGGAGGAGAGGTGGAGGCCGAGTTGGAGGAGGTTCCTCCTTGGCGGCGCACCTCCCTAGGCCGAGTTGGGAGGAACTCCTCCCTTGGCCATGCCCTCCCACCTATAAAAGCAAGGGCAGGGCCTCCCCCTCTAGACACACAAGTTTCCTATCCTCTAAACTAAACCCTAGATCTAGACCCCGGTTTAGAGCTATTCGGTTTAGAGCCTTCTAATTGGTTTAGAGCCCTCTAATTGGTGTGTCTAATTACTAGACCACTAATAGCCTCTCTCATAAGCTCCACCATACTCGCACCGGCTTAAGGCGAAGCCCTGCGGGATCTCCCCTCTACCTCCGGTACCACGCCGTTGTGCTGCCGGAATCGCGAGGAGAGTGCTACAACCTCACTGCTGCTGGAACAAGGGAGAGGAAGGTCTTCGTCGAGTACCGAACGTGTGACCGACTGCGGGAGCGCTGCGGGAACGCGGCGCTGGAAGGATCGTCTACGCGATCTTGAGATCGGAAAGAGTACGACTACATCACCCACGAGAATCTGCTCTCGTTAAACACTTGGAATCTTCGAGGGTGAGTTATTCCATCGACTCGTTGCTACAATCTAGTAGATAGATCTTGGCTTGTTTGTTTGTATGCGATAGAAAATTTTTGTTTTCCATGCTACGAACCCCTACAGGCGGTACTACCGCCCCGGACAGAGAGATGGACCCGAAGCCCCAGATTCCACCGGTACTACCGCACTCAGCAAGCAGTACTAGCGCGCGCACATGAAGACTCACGCCAAAGCTTCTGCCCGCTTCGGTACTACCGCAACCTTCCAACGGTACTACCGCATCTGACCGGTACTACCGCTCGACCGATCGGTACTACTGGACACCCAGGGCCTGCGCGCTCCAGCCCGGCCCTTTGGCTTTGTAACGCCCCCTTTTGATACTTTAGTTGCCTAAACTACCCTTGAACTCGTGGCTAGCCTATATATATCCCCCCACCACTATAGTAAACCCTAGGCATGATATTGGAATTAGTGGAAACCCCTTGTGGATCTATCTAATTCTTGCCTCATGCTCCTTGTGCATGGAGAACCAATATCACAAACCTCATTGGAGTTTGCATCGTGCCTCCGCGTTGTACAAGGCCTAGGCATCGGAGTCCCTTTGCCTAGACGTCAAGATCTCACCGAGTCTCCCATCTCGTGGTGCCGGTTCGAAAGAGAGTCCTCCGCCCGACGCCGATCCTAGGGATTGTGCCGGACCGGTTACCGCCGGCGTGAGATATTGGTGTGTATCGTGGTTTTGTGTGTGTGTGTTCATCGCGTTCTTCGTGCGTGCATTCGTCGTGTTCATCCTACCCTCCTCTCCCCGCACTCCATCCTCGATTTGAAAGGGAATCGTGAAAGATCAGGCCACCCTAGAGGTTTGCCCACAACAAAAATAAAATTATGAAGAGGACAAGTGGCTGCCGGATAGAGGGGATGAGGAGGACCGAAAACGCCAGATCTGTGGGGCAGCGACGGCTCTCGTGAGGGGGAGGGGTGAAATTTACAGAATAAAATCACATCAGCTTCTCCAATATTCCGAGTAAACATCTACGTGCTAGATGGTTAGTTATCACTTGAACACAAGATTCAATTTTTCCTTTCTCATTAGATTTGCACATTTGTTTAACTGACGGTGAGTATATTTTTTCACGGCATGTAGATATGCCCAGTTTATTTGCTAGAGACACTTAAAATCATCTATAGGTTAGTGTCGAGTCACTATGTAAAGTGTCTCCGTATGCACTGTTTCAAGATTCAGAGTGACACAAAGTGAGTATTCCTAGGAAGAATTGAGATGCCTTTAGAGCTTCATTCTTGGACCTTTAGCGATTTTAGCATGTTGTATTACCAATTCTTCAACCCTTGTAGAAATTATAAGCATTCTACTTCTCTAAATCATAATTCGACTATTCCTAGGTGAAAGAATGTGTACCAGAACTATGATATCCTTATTTTCAGTGCATGATATATCATATATGCCCATACCAAGTCGTTTGATGGATATATTAGCATGTATATCCTAGTATAGATGCTTTGCAAGAGGCTCTAGCACAACGTCTCAAGGGTATTTCAGTGTTTTTTTTGCGTCCTAAGTAATTGTAATATAATTTATTTTTCCATTGAATACGGTTTTTAGTTTCTATAGCATATTTGATTACCACTTAATATTTAGATAGGAATGTATTTATATTACGAACAACACAAAAGGTAGTTTACAATCAAACTAACAGCATTGTTTGAAAAACTAACTTAGTTATTTACAAAAAGGTAGTTTACAATCAAGCTATAGATTCATTACAAGGAAACTCAAAAATATAATGCATTAGAAAAAATCCCTTCTTCCAACTGCTAAGCAAATCCCTTGTTCCCATTGCTAGTTCCTATATAATGATTTCTTCTTGCACGGATTTCCTCATGCGCTTGTTGCATCAACAATCCTTGATAATAGCTAGCATGCAGACAAAGTAAAATGAAAAATGAAAAGATTAACCAGAAAAAATGTCTAGTAATACGTCTAACATTTTCATATGCAAATGTATGAATAGTAAATAGTGTGTTGCACATGGATGATATCACACCATAAAATTGCTCGTTATGCTCGTGAAAATTGTGAGAACTGGACATCATTTCAAATAATTAAATTTGATTTGCAACTGTTGTGCTAGGATCTGCTATCTGCAGATTGAGTCGAGCACTGATCCGATCAAGGGTCCAGTACCGCAATGTGCTTCTTCGTATTCTTGAGCTCGTGCAATAAAAATTAAATATACCCACCCTTACAAGAACAACAACAGCTTATGCATGCATACATTTATGGCCTCCTCTAATAGGGATGAATCCATATGCCCTTTTTAAACCATCAACATTTAGCACAACTGAAATACATATATATCGAGTGTCTTACCATTAGAGGAAGTAGAACACGAATTCATCACTTCCATATTCTAGATTGTTCTTCGAATTACGCACAAATACAAAAAAATTAAACAACATGTTGGCATGCTCTAAAACTAGGGCAAACAATTACTGTTTTGAATAACATGTGAAAGTGCTCTGAAGCATGTAAATCTATATCGAATAGCACTGGCGTTGGACAACATACCTACAAATCTTGACAATAATTGGTCTATTTAATCATCATCTAATTTACCAATCCATAACTGCAATAACCAATAACCATGAATCTGTGCCGCTACTACATATAGTAGAATCCGTTTATATGTGAGAGAGAGTCAGGTTTTGTGCCTCGTGGCATCATTTGGATCGTAACATAACTTAGTACCAATGGAGCCTATCATCTATTAATTGATAATAGTCAGTTTCACAAATCTGTTCCAAGGTTATAACACTGAAATTTTCTCAAGGTAAATCTATCAAACACCCTAATAGCATGTTGTATATAGTATAAATGGAAATCATTATAAAACCTGATGATTTACCCCTACGTGATTAAGCAAATTATAGGCACGTCATGGGTAGCAAAAAATCAGAGGGTGCTTGATGGAGGAACGGGAGATTCGTTGGTAGCAGTTGTCGAAGCAGAATGACCAATAGTGCAGGGAAGAAGAACCGCCTGGCGGGGGTGCAAACCTTGTACTCTTTGAAGCAAGATAAGTTTAGCCGGCGAAGGCTATGGTGTGTAAGGAGGGGGTTGACCTGAATCTTGTATATTAAGAAGTACGGGTTGTTTGTAGGATGGCTAGGGGCAAGCACCGCTAGATGGCCGATGATAGGTGGCTGATGCGGACCCCCTCGGGGTCGGGCTTGATGGAGAAAACCAGAGCAAGCATGTGTGAAAACCTATGTTTGCAAAATTCAAAACTCGACCTTGACCCGCATTCAGTTGTAGGAGATTTATTGTTGCAGTTGATCAAATTGGTAGACTGACACGCGCTGTTTGAACGTGTGTAGCCAAGACTCTAGGACAAATACCATGCACACCTTGATATGCGACCAGTATATTTTCGGGAACTAAAGACCGATTAAATTGGGATATTGACCTGGGATATTTCCATGATGGGGTCATAATTATGTACATACACCGTTAAGTAATTGAACCAGTTGTATCAAATCCAATATTCATATTTTTATAAACGTGTCTAAGTTTCTATCTAATATGAAAATAAATGGAAGATACAGATTCTAAAAAATAATAAAATCCAATTGTGTTTCATGGACATCGAATTAGAAAGCGTCTTGGATTTCGATGCCCAAGGCAGTAAAAAATCCTCATTCTAAAAAACAAACAAACAAATATTCTCTATTTCTAAATTCCGTAGGAGGAAGCCAAGCATTGTATGGAGAGCCTTAGGCTTCAAGAGTTTTAGTTAGTAGTCTACAAGATTGGATGTCCTTTTGAGGAAAGCACATCCGCTTTTTTTTGGAAATAGGCGTTCTATTACTAAAAAGGTTTAAGTGATTGATTATATTTGACTAATTATTATCAACTGATAGTCTTCTATATCTTTAGCCAGAAAAATGTTCGGTACATCAATGTGTATAAAAATGTGTTTGATTACAGGTTCTGAAAAACTATTATTTAGTAAAAGATTGACCTCAAGTTTCAATAATACTTTTCCTCTTATACAATATTTTTAGTTAATTAATTAACATCACAAAATAATAGAAACCAGATGAATAGCAAGAAAAAAATTGAGTTCTCAAATGAAATCAAAAGTTCTCTCTAATCCTTCCTAGCATCCTGATAATCCTTCATGTGCAAAATAAGGAAACGGTAGATGATTGGACTTACAATATTATTTTGAGACAAAAGGTGCAAAAAATGTGAGATGATTGGACTTACTATATTATTTTGATAAGACACATGAGCTTCCAATATCAAGGATTGGAATTCTAAGATTGTAAAATGCACTTAGGTCAGTGAAACAACTCTTGAAAGGCAGTCTACCAATATTTACACTATGAGGATAGACAACATGAAACGATGAGTCCTTACAGGACAACTTGCTCCAAATGGTAATATGCGACCACTATGCAAGGAAAGAAAGCCAAGAAACCACATTCCATAGAACACCGACTCCACCACACGGATGTGTCTTCACAAATACAACACCACACATAGTAGGTTTTCGTTCATGATTTCCTGCTCATAACATCATTATCGGATTTATACAGAGCGGAGTGGGAGAAAATTTAAAAAGTGGACTACTCGTACTATTTATAGTGTAGGAGAGATGCATAGGATGACCTGGTCGAAGAGTAGGGATAATAGGAGAGACTTAACGAAGCACAAATGTAGTGACAATATGATCCCACCTCAAAAAACAACCGATTGATGCATGCAATTATTTTGGGTATAGTTTCCATAATAAAGATGAAGCACAAATGTTGCAACATCAACTTTACGTTCAGCAAGAATCTTAGGCCCAAATCTAAAAAATTACATTGTGCACAAATTTAATGTAATATATTTAAAGAAGACGACAACACAAATAAGTATATTTATCCGACTAATTTAGAAAATATAATTTATGTCACTATAAATAGTTAAACATTATTATTATCTAAATAGTAAAAAAGTATTGGGTCCTGGTAAATAGGTATAGATATATGGTGCATCTAATTTGGGATGAAAAAGCATCAAGAGGTATGCTTAAATTGCATTTGAGGGGTTTGTGAAATTTAGAAAGTTGAAGAGGAGTTATGAAAATCTAAACAAAGTGGAAAATAATAATCCTCACGGTATATATATACTGATTAATATTGGATAAAATGAAAAAATATCATGCTATTCATGTTAAAAAAATATTTTTATTTAAGTATTTAGAAACATATATGACAAAAATAAAGTCAAAGTTTCACCTTGGAGATTATTCATATATGCCACAATTTCAAAACAGATGGACCTTAGATAATTTTATTTAACTCGCCCATATCTAAGAAGAATTGACTACAGAAATATGTGTGCAAAATACAATAATTAGTATATTGTTTAGTTCAACTATTTTCTGATGGAGAATGTTTTTTACTTTATTTTTATAAGCATTTTTACATACTATTCGCTAGATCGGCTTAAATCATCAAGACATTGCTCAAATGTGATCTAACTGTTGGTTCAGACATACTTTTTTTTGTAGTTGTACATCTACTACCAAAGACCTAAAAAAAATATTGGCCTTGCATAGAAATCTAACACCACATCAGAACAATCATATTTCTTGATCTTAGAACGTTTGTATTCATTTAGTATCATGTACAAATTAAAATTATTGTTATTCATACATGTGATAATTTTTCAAATTGACTTTGTCAACGTTCGTCCAAAGATTTAATGATGATTGTACATCTTCTTCATGCATTTATATTTTATTTAACATGATATTTAGAAATTCTAAAGAAGTCTGTTACTTTCATAAACTACCAATTTATTTCTCAGTATATCTTCCATCATGCTAAAGTTGATACCGAGGGCCACCTGGCTAATTCTTCTATAAAGATATGTAATGTGTTTTGCATACCCTCGTAAAAAAAGATTACAAGATGTTACGTATTGGAGGTTAAGAGCCATGGGAAAAATATATGATGACTTTTGGTCGGTCCGCTATACGACAGGGACACGATTCCTAGCCGCATCCACAATCCAGTCCAAGGAACGGGGAGTTACTGAAACTCACTGCACGCGCCAACGGACTAGTACATACTACTATTCGTCATGTCCGAAGCTGCAAACCCTGCCAAAGTACGTGGTGTGGCTCATATTCGACCGTTGCTAACCTTCTTAGGTTAGGTGGAGACGGGATGGTCTAGCGATAGACTGAACGCACCTAACACCTGTCTAAAAGAGAAGACTAGGCCAACATCGTTTATCCACGGCGAACATGCGCTGATCATGCCAGATGACATGGTGCGCCGCCAGTGCGGCTGGGTCGAGCATGTGCTACCCATGGCCCACGTCTACTGGCAGCTCCAGTTGTACCACAAATGCATCGATCACTGCCATTCTCGGACAACCCGGGACGGCGACATGTTGACCGCGCTGAAATTTCGCTCACCATGACAGACAGCCAGGCCTGGCGCCATTTCCATGGTGGCAGACGTGCACTCGCAACCTCAGAGAACACGACAATCCGACATGCCGTTGGTATCCAACGGCGAGTAGATGGTGCCAATCTCTCCAGGCTACAGGCTTCAACAAATTAGGCGCTTGATCAAGTTGTGCATCTGGTCACCGACCCTTTCTCAATGTTGGGGACATGGATCGGCCACATCGGGGCAGCTTCTTAAAATTTTTAGGGAGTCCTAGTTATTTACACACAAATGATTCCAGAGGACATCATTTTTCCCGCTCTCGGTCAAACTCAGCCACCTAAATTTTTTATGGGTGACAATGTTTGCCAATGCGCTTGGAGCATCAGTTTTTGCCCCGATTGCCCATTTTTTGCCAAGTTTTCGGTTTTTACCAATTGGGGCCAAGGCTCATGGAGATGCTCTAATCTGTCCATCTAACGCTCATATTGTAGATGAGGTTTGCACAATAAAAACATCACGGTTTTGCAAGAACAACGTCAACTTGTGGTTTAAATAAACATCACCCATGGTAGAAATAAATGGCCACAACAACTATCAGCTCATGTTTGGTGAGAGAATGAAGTCCAGATCATGCACCATGCATGTTTCCTCCGATGAACTTCCATAAATAACTAGGACCCCTGTACGTATAACGCAAATCATCTGTATAGTCGCTACAAGGGGAATGACCAAATACGTCACAATAGAACAAAAGTGTCACATGGCACGATACCTGAGGAAATGAGAAGCATTGGGAATTTTATTTGGAGATGGAGGTTTAATATTGGTATAGATTCATGTTCCTGAGCTGCAGCGGCCTATACTAGTTGTACCCTCCGTAGGAAAGGACATATAATCCAGAGAGTTGTGACGACTCTGAGTGGCAATTTTTCTCATGTCATCAGCAAAGTTCGTTGCCACCTGCGGATCCGCGTATCAAGCAGTTTGGGGCGAGTCTTGTTACTCTCAACACACCAAAATGCTGAAAAGTGGAGGTCCCAGCAGGAGTAGCAGCTTGGGTTTTGGAGTCGTCGTGAGACGCCCACATAGCAGCCACACTGGTACTCCTAGGCTCAAAACTGGTAGACATTGAGCAAACATGTATATGAATTTTGTCAATAATATATGCTACCTCCTCCGTGTCAAAATACTTCACGTGCTATTAATTTAAACTAGCAAAAGTGTCTGTGCGTTGCACCAGGAAGACAGATCCAACGTGTATGGATTTTTTTTATCCTAGATCATGACACCGGTCTCGATTTGGACATTTTTATTATCTTGGACGAACCTATTCACACCGGTTAGCTATGCTGCAACTTAGAAATTATTTCAACTACCTATATTGACATGATTTGTAGATTTTTAGATAAATCATATTCTAAAATATAGTATCATAACACTTAGACAGATTTCACATACAAATTGAATCATATTCTAAAATAGTCGTATCGGTTAAAATTTATGTCACATCTACTTTAGATCTAAAACTTGGCGGGAAATCGGACATCACATTGTAGGAACAGTTCTATCAAAAGCAAGCGGACATGGTAAGATAGGAGCTCTTCTATAACCGGGGAGTCGGTTCAGTTTGCATCAACATGGGAAAGAACATCTTTAGCTTGGGTGCCAACATCTTCAGCTGTGACGGACAAGAGCGTCATCTTTTCCTGCACGGCATGTCTAGTTGAGTTGACAGATCGCTGTTAAATATAAATATACTGCCTAGCCCCTTTTCATAAGATCGGTTTTTTGGAATAATTGGCTAGTGCATAAATTCTTTATGGTATTAGAGCCAAGAGGTCTTGAGTTCCAGACCCTGCTCACGCAGTATTAAAAAAAAGGATTGTGGAGTTCCTAGGAATATGGCAGTCTCCTACTAAGATACGTGCGTGGTCACAATTCATGTGCAGTTCTCCATAGTTGATAGTATGAATATATGTGGTTGAGTTTCTTAGGGAAGAAAAGCCTGGAACATAGTTGGTGCAATTCATAATTCATGTGCGGTTCACCATAGGAATGTCTTTAAATAGTCTCGTCTCTAATTTCCTAGATTTTCAAAATAGTTTGTTGTTTTATTACCTGTGAAGCAGACTGCTGGTTCAGGTTCGTATGCAAAAATCGGAGGTATTATCTACTTTCCCTTCCCACCTGCAATCAGTATGGCAGCAAACACTTCACACTATCGAGAAAAACATGGAATTAAGATTACTTGGCATATGTACGAAATTCCACCGCCGCCGCCAATACCCTTGTTGAAGCCGTCGGAAGACCTGCGAATGGAAACATGGGTTAAGTCCAGATCAGCAATCACAATCTGCTTAAAGAAAACTCTGCACCATGCACATCGTTTGTAGTCTTCCGGGCTTGTAGTTACTGTCGGACATCGTCCTGTAGGAGAACCTTGCGTGCCAAGCTAAATTGAGTAGATTGGCTCCATTCATATGGGCCAAGTCGGCAATATCCAAGTACATCGATAAGTGCTCCATGTTATTCCTCTTAGGGAAATTAAGAACACACCGACACCAAAGCCACAGTTGTTACCAAGATAAAATATTCTGAGAACATTGGTAGCTGCAGCTAGAGTAATAAGCCAAGAGGGCCAAGGGCTCACCGGTTGTATCCACCGACAACAAACAAATATGAGTAGGTCCAAGTGAAATGCGATATCAATAGGTCCCCCGAGCACTTGCTTCAGCTCGATCTGCATGTTGTCGTTCTCCTTCTTCACCATGTTGATCTCTGCACTGTTCCTCTGAATACATTTCTAGGGTTTGCAAATTTTGAATATTTGTATTTGATTATTGGTGCCAAAAGAATTTTCCGAAGTAGATCAGACAAGAACCTTGTTCTTCTCATCCCAAAGTATCTTCCCGGATTTTGTCTGGTACTGATACTTGGTAGCCCAGAAGTAAGCTACATATTGCATCTTTGCGTCCGGTCCCAAAGAAAACAGAGCCCTGGAAACATAAAGAGAGTGCAAAAGTCATAGAGCTTGTCTGTGCTAGAGAAAATGATGACACCGACCTCAGTGTCGAGGAGCAGGTGGATCTCACAGGAATTCTTCAGAAAACCGGATCGGCGCTTGGCAAATGTCACTTGCATGTTCGTCGAGTTCGCGGTCCTCTTGATCTTGAACTTGCCGATGGAGGTATCCTACGAAATAGAATACCCAAGCCTCAGATTAGTGTCACCCAAACAGAAAAATACAAATTGCATTAGTTTCTTTTGTTACTGCATGGATATTATGATGTTCATTTTTTGATCGCAGTCACATCAAGAAATCAAATCAGATGGAACTTGCACATATCACTAAGTATGTTGTGTGCCTTGGTGTATGGAAAGAAAAACTATTTGATGGCACCATCTGATCTCGTTGCGAAAGCACATGGTCATAATCTCAGGTGTAATCTGAGGTGTAATATTGTATTTTCAAACAATTGTCTCTGGGTACTACTTTCATAAATAATTATTCATGTAAGGCCAACACAATTTCAGACCACCATCAAGAAAGCTCGGGGGGCAGAACTCATGCAACGATCTGAAAAAGGAATCAAGAATATTACCAAGGGATAGAGGCATAATTCATGCAATGATCTAAGAAAGGAATCTCAGAAGATGACCTATACCTGAAAACCGTTGATCATGGGTCTATGACTGCATTGGCTGCAGAATCCGGTGGCGGGTGGCCCGGAGGGATGATGACCTACACCTGCAAACCGTTGGATCATGGCCCTAAGACTGCATTATATAAGTTGGTGTGCACCTGCAGTAGATCGTGGTTGCCGGACGGCGTTGCGGGACGCGTAATTTGGCCATCAGATGGGTCGGGAGGATCGTCGGCCGGACGGCGCAGCGGGATGGCACGCGATGGTCGTGGAGATCTGGCGATGAGGGCAGTTGCAGCAGTCGAGCTCCCGTGGACCTGCGGAAAGGCGTTTGTGCTTGTTGTGTGGGACTGATGTGGATCATGCGATGTTTCAGGGAAGCGCGAGAATCGTGTGGGCAGTTTTCATTGGTATTTTTTTCAACCTGCCCTTCCGATGGATTTTGCGACTAAGGCCTGACGAAAGTGTCGAAACGCCTGCCGAGATCTGAACAGGTCGTTCTTTTTAAGTAGTAGAGATAGAGAATCACGGTAGTAATTGCATTGACGTGTAGTCATATTTCGTGAAGCAACCTTTAAGGCCTCCTTTTTACTCCGTAATTGGTGGACGTGCAAATCAAGGACGTCGCACAATGTCATTGGGAAGTCCTGGAGCGTTAGATCTGGTAGATTTGAAGACCGAGATCAATTATTCCTGTCTAGTTGGAGAAAACAGAGGAAATTCGTCCTTTTTAGATAGTAGAGATAGAGATAGAGATAATAGATAGACTAGTAAGTCTAAACAAACTAGCGCGTTGATGACTAAGTGGTATCAGCCACGTATTGTATTGTTCTAAAAATGTTGGGCTGCTAGCCTGATCTAACTTTGTTATATTCTTGCAGCTAGTGGCTAACCAATGTTTGTTTGCATGGAAGTACTTTTCTTTAAATAGGGGAAAGATCACCCCGGTCCCTGCGCATCCGAGGAATGCACCCCGGCCTCTGCATGAAAATGCATGTATTTATGGACATGGTGTACGTAGATAGATGAAATGACTGGAAATTGAGATGACATGAATGATTTTGAAATAGCATATAACCACATGCAAACGAGATTTTCACTTCTACGAAAAAGTTACCGGATCAAAGTTATGCCGAATTTGGCATATGATTAACCGTTCATGCCCACATATTCTTGTCGGTCTAAGTAATATTCATGTGTAGTCTTGTATAGATATACTATGCACCATGCAAGTGCCACTAGCGGAACATGTGCCCAAATACCTTTCTCCACATGTCAGAGCAGCATTTCATTTATATCTTCTTCTGTGGACGGCGAGCTAATTAATACAGGTACACCGCTCACACCAATCCTATATATAATTGCACTCATCCTGTATATATATGCGAAAATTATCTAAGTTTTCCGCGTTCATTTTTATATTGAACTTGTGACTAGTATGCCCATGATAGCATTCCCAACTGTTTTATAGTTCCTTGCAGAGAAAGAGCTGACGAGTGAGCAACAAAAGTCGAGTCCTCGACGTTGTCATATGGTCTTGTGGAAATGGGATGCGTCGTGACTCAAGGAAATGGGAATCCTTCAGGCTTTGTTCGGTTGCAGGGGAACAAAGCCACTAGTGGGTCTAACCCCTACAGGGATTGGGTGAACCCCACACGTCACCCTAATCCCCAGTAATCCCTCTCCCGATATTCCCTTGTTTATCCCTGATATTATGCCCATTCGGTTAATCCCTGCAACACATACGGCAAGCACATGTTGTGCAGCAGCAAGCAAACAGCTCAAACAGCATGCAGCAGAAACGTACAAACATGAAAAATTCAGCAGGTTTGCGCCTAAATTATATCATTTTTACATAAATTTGAGCATTGCTGAAAGCTGGAACAATACAAGATAACAGAAGGAAATGCAATGTTGTAGATAGTATATTCAGAAAAAATGCTGACACAACAACTAACAAAGTTCAACAAATAAATATGCAGTCTTTCCGATGTAGAGCACAACGAATCGGTCACCACGGCACCCCTGCATTTCTTCTTCTTGAGCTTCTTCATGTACTTTTCCCTCATCATGTACCTATAATTTACAGAAAGAAATATAAGAACATGGCTCAGGTAGAAAATGGTATCAATGTTGATAAAAGAGACCACAACATGTAAGCACACGAGAATTATATCACTAAACTCCATACACCAGTAAATTTCTCAAGTAATACAACGTGTAGAATCAAAAACACTTCATCTCTTTTTGTCCCAAGGAGAGACAACAAAACTATAACTTTTCAACCACAAAGCATCAACCATCAACCTCATGCAGAAGCAAAAATAGAAAAGTTTTCATGATAATACAAAAGGTTGTCAAGCTAGAACGATCCGTAACAGACCGCAAACCTCGTGCATAGGCAAAGGGGAAACATTTTTCTGACAATACAAATGAATGTTAAGTTAGAATGATCTGTAACACCCACATCTCGCCAAAATGCTTCCAACAAGGATAGTCACTTAAGAACTCGCAATTGCATCAAAGGGTAATTTGAGATTATCAGATCACTAGTAAACAGAAGAACATAAATCTGATCCTACATAACACGGTAGAGGAAAAGGGGAGGTTTTAGAACTGAACTCTGTGTAGTACTAGATTAAAAGTTACAGGAACAAGTACTCATTTCATCTGTAACTTATTTCTCAAAGCTTAATTGAAACTCTCGCCCTCACTGAACATGACATAAATATAACCCCGGTTTTCTGCACTCTAAAAAAATGAATCAGTATGTGTGGTTACTTATATGACAAGGAGCAACGCCTAGCAGTATATACATGCAATATAACACATGTTGCAAGTCTTGTCAGCTTCTACAGCTAGCACTAAACAGCACTAAACAGACTATAAGCAACAAGAAAGCAGAGTAATTGCTACAGCTATAACCATACAAGCAAGAAGAGAAGATATTACCTTTCCTATGCCATTTCAGTTCGCAGCCGCAGCAAAGCGGTCTCCGGGTTAGTGCAAATGAAGAGCTCACGATTCTCTGCAATTTTAAAGACCGGTAGGGCTTTTACCTTCTCCTCTTGTCAGAGTGGCATTGTGCTTAGTCGAGCAATGCAATTCTTGATTGAGTATTCATCCACAATTCTTGAGCCAGTTTGTGCATTCTCAATCTGCTTAGTCTTCATCTCAATGTACTTTTCCATCATTGCAGAAACTTCTCCATTGTTCCGTCGCCTTCTAGGTTCATTCTCAGTGCTTGTTGATGGTGCAGTAGGCCCTGTTGGATGAGCCTCATCATGCCCAACAATGTTTACCTGCATGTTAGCCTCTTGCATCCCTCCTTTTGTATCATCCTGAGCATCCACCAAGGTCTCTCCAACATGAGAATGAGAGTAGATCAACAAGAGACTTATATTCATGGGTATTATGCTCATGGAGTAGATCAACAAGAGACTTTTCTAGCTCGGGATTCCAAGAGGCTCTAACTGCATCAGAATATTTTTCAAGTTAGCTAAAACAAGCATGCATAAATAAAAAGTAAGCTATTTGTGCTAGAGAATTGAAGGAAATCACCTTTAGGCGGACGATCTGAAAGCTTACTCTGGGATACTTTAGATTGCAAAAGATTAATCCTTGGAGATCCTCTTCCAGTCATCATCATGGTCCCTGAACAATATTCATGAGACCTCGTTATTACTACTATAATGCAAAATAATAGTACAAGGCGAGCAAATGACAATCATACATATTAGGACTATTTAGCAGTACTACTATAATACAACAAGAAATTACCAGTAGCAAAACAGTAGTAATGTGTATATTACCAGTAGCAAAATTATATTACCATAGCACTACGTATAAGACCAGTAGCAAAACAGCACGGTGACTATACAATATCTAGGAAAGAACATGATTAATAGTTATCCACATTCACGGTTTGAGCCATGATTGATCTAGTTTAGTGCTTAAGTAAACAACTCCTGTAGCCAATAAAAATTTTGGCCTCTCGTATCAGCACAACTCTGAATTCAGGGTGACTAGTGATAATACTAATAAGCACCAAGATCCTGGTGTGCTTGTCAAAAAAGTCTGGCTGATGTCTGTCCACCAAGATTGATTTCAGAATATTGTGGAAGTGTTGCTGGGTTCAGATGGTGTACCCAGGATGGATACTGGACTATTTGCAGTGGAACTTCTTATAGTGTGTTTTGTCGAAAAGTATGGCTACTGTCTATCCACGCAGATTAATTTTAGAATATTGTTGTTGGGTTCAGATGGTACATGATGGATACTGCATTCTTTTGGTTCTGGACTCTGGTTGCTTAGCTAGGACTTGAAGTAGATTGGACATAGAGAGAACGTGCCGCAGGTTCTGAGCAAGTGGAAGTCGTGAACTACCATTCCAAGAAATCATGCTCTATGATAAATACTAGTACTACAACTTGAGGAGATCAATTGGATGCGAATTTTCAGTGCAGAAATATGAACGAGATCCACACAAGCGTGATCCTCATGCACACATGCTATGCGTCTGCAACATCTCCTATCACCTGGATGCAAGAACATGAACACGAACAAGCCCTAGCTTTACAAGAAAAGGGGAAGGGGAGGAGACGGAGGAGGAGGAGGAGGAGGAGGAGGGGAGATTACCTCCTAGCGGCCGCAGTCGGCGGTGGGGAAGGGGGAGATGCCGGAGATCTGGGGATCCTGGGTCGAGCGCAGCTGCCGTCGCCTCCTAGCCGAACGTCTCGGCTCTCGATTTCCTTCGTTCTCTGCGGGATTCGTTCCACGGGTGCGACCTAGTTTTTTTTAACCCGGTGGTAACGAGGGGTTTCGGGGGAAATCGCAAGGGATGAAAACCTCACGCTGCTTAACCGAACAGGCTACAGGAGCGGGCTTGTATTAAATCCCGACAGGCCAGATCCCGGCCGACCCACGGGGATTGTGGCCCAATACCGGCAGGGGTGGGACGAAACGAACAAAGCCTCATTGAGCAGTTTAGCTACTTTGCGTTTGGCGAATAAGTGGAGAAGTCCTACAAGAACAAATATTGAAGGTGGGGATTTCTTGCCCTTTGTATCCTCAAGAAGCTTCTAGAGAGTACCAGTGCATTTGTGATGGGCGTTAGGGACCTTCAATCTCCCATCTCCTATATGCCGGCGTTAGTATATATTTTCACTGTATTGTCACGGCTCTTAGAAAAAGATAAATCATGAAAAATCAACAATTTTCTCTACAAACAATTATAATCTGGCTAACAAGGATGGGGTTGCTTATTGACGTGCAAGACATTATGAGGCTTCCATGCCAATCCAAGGGTGGGGTAGCTTATTGATCCACTCTTGGATAGGCTATTTGTTTTTTGTCTAACGAACCAGTTACTAGTGAACCTTTGCAAAGTTATGACATGTCCTATTTGTCTCTTGATTCACTGCAAGGTGATTGTGTTACTATATAGATACCGGGGAGCTCTTCTGATCGCTCCCTGGAACCTACAATCGACGTACATGGGGAGCATGTGATCGATGTGGACGAGTTTCCATTGTCGCCTACTGTTGCCCCGGTTCCGCCTACACCAGCCCATGGGCTGGCTTCGTCTTCTCCTGGCTAGCCCGTGCCACCCACTGCCCCGTCAGCTGTGACACCCTCGGCTGGCCCACCTGTCGAGCCTCAACATACGATGATCACTCGTAATCGTGATCATACCCGTCGCGAGAAGGATAACACGGTGCATTATGATCCGCGTCGCAACGCATTCTTTGCTGCTCTAACATCACATCGAGAGGCGATTCTCAATCCGGCTTTTCATGCGGCCATGTCGGATGAGTATGTGATACGTTGTAAACGTATCTATAATTTTTGATGTTCCATGCTTGATTTTAATCTACTTTCTTATGTTTTTTCCATACTATGGAGTTCTTTTTATACACTTTCTTGGACTAACCTAATAACAAGATGCCACGATGTCACATTTTTGTTCGCTGTTTTTGGTTCGGAAAGTCGAAAATGACTATTCTTGGAATTGGACCGACAAAGCCAAAGTCAGTATTTTCGGGGGAGGGACACGGGCGAATACGAGATGAGAGGGGCGGAGGGCCGCACCACCTGGTCGCGCGGCTAGGCCTGGCCTGCGCCAGGGGGTGGTGTGGCCGCCTAGGGAACCCCCTCGGCCTCCCCTTTCGCCTATAAGATGCCTCCGATACAGAAACCCTAAGTACTCGATCAAAATTCCACGAAAGAGTCTGTAGCTGTCGTCATCTCCATCCCTAGATCGGGAGGGATCTGAAGCTCTTCCTGGCACCCTGCCGGAGGGGGAATTCACCCTGGAGGCCTTCTTCATCACCATGCAAGCCTCCGGTGTGATGCGTGAGTAGTTCATCCTTGGACTACGCGTCCATGTAGTAGCTAGATTGTTGGCTCTTCTCCTTTGTGCTATCATGTTTAGATCTTGTGAGCTCCGTTCATGATCAAGATCATCTATTTGTAATCCTCCATGTTGTGTTTGCGGGGATCCGATGGATATTGAGATGCTATTTCAGATTGATTATTGATTCTATCATGTCTTTGTTAGTTGTGATCTTGCATCCTCTCCGTTGTTAGTAGAAATCTTGGTCGAGTAGATGCTAGCAACTCCAAGAGGGAGTATTTATGCTTGATAGTGGGCTCATGCCTCTAGTAATCTGGGGAAGTGGTAAATCTCTAAGGTACTAGATATTTTGTTGCTACTAGGGAGAAAACAACAATCCTTTGTTCATAGAACAATCGTATTGTTTACTTTACATGTAATGCGTAATGCAATTATCTGTTACTTGCAACTTAATACTTGAGGGGGTTGGATGATAAGCGAAGGTGGATTATTAGTCATAGATGCAGTTGGATTACGATTATGTATAATGTTGTAATGCCCAATCAAATCTCATATGAGTCAAGGTGATTAGTATATGCATGTATGCTTTCTCGATGTTTGTCAATTGCCCCACTGTAATTTGTTCAGCCAACATGTCATCTATCTTAAGGAGAACCACCACTAGTGAACTATGGACCCCGGTCCTTTCTTTTACCATCAATCTACAATTGTTTCTGCTTACATTTTGCTACGCAAGCTTTTACTTTTTTCACACAATACGTTTAATCCTTTGTATTCAGTAAAACCCGTGAGATTGACAACCTCACTGTAAGTTGGGGGCGAAGTTCTGTGGTTGTGTTGTGCAGGATTACAAGTTGGCAATAACACCTTGTAGGTGTTTCCTTGCTCCTACTGGTTCGATAACCTCGGTTTCATAACTGAGGGAAACTTTTTGCTATGTTCATCATACCTTCCTCTTAGGGTTCCCCAACGAGCTCGAGATATCTTGGGCCATCAAGCTCTTTTCTAGCACCGTTGCCGGGGAGTCAAGGACATCTTCTGAAGGGGAGTCCCTCATAACCAATCTCCTTACTTTACTTTGTTTTATTTGTTTTGCTTAGTTTATTTCTGCTTTGTTTGCTTGTTTCTTTATCAAAAACACAAAAAAATAGTTTTACAAGTTTGCCTTCTTTATTAAAAACACAAAAAAATGACTACTCTTGAAAACACTAAGTTGTGTGACTTCACTAGCACCAACAACAATGATTTCATGTGCACACCTATTGCTCAACCTGTTCCTGAAGCTACTTTCTTTGAAATAAAACATGCTTTACTCAATCTTGTTATGAGAGAACAATTTTCTGGTATTGGTAATGAAGATGCTGCTGCTCATCTAAATAACTTTGTGAGATGCAAAAGCATAGGGATATAGATGGAGATATTATTAATCTTAAATTGTTTCCTTTCTCTTTGAGAGGAAAAGCTAAAGAATGGTTGCAATCCCTAACTAGAAATAGTATTGATTCTTGGACTAAATGCAAAGATGCTTTCATTGGAAAATACTACCCTCCTGCTAAGATTATATCTATGAGAAGTGAAATAATGAAATTTAAACAATCTGATAATGAACATGTTGCTCAAGCTTGGGAAAGAATGAAATCTTTGGTAAAGAATTGTCCCACTCATGGACTAACTGCTTGGATGATTATCCAAACCTTTTATGCAGGATTGAACTATTGTTCAAGAAATCTACTGGATTCTGCTGCTGGAGGTACCTTTATGACCATTACTTTGGGTGCTGCAACAAAGCTTTTGGATAATATGATGGTTAACTATTCTGAATAACATACTGAGAGAGCTCCACAAGGTAAGAAGGTAAATTATGTTGAAGAGACCTCTTCCTTGAGTGATAAAATTGATGTTATTATGTCTATGCTTGTTAATGGGAAAGCTCATATTGATCCAAATCATGTTCCCTTAGCCTCCTTGGTTGCTCAAGAAGAGCAAGTTGATGTGAACTTTATAAGAAATAATAATTTTAGCAACAATGCCTGCAGGAATAATTTTGGTAATAATAACTATAGGCCACATCCTCCCAACAATGGTAATGCTTATGGAAATTCCTACAATAATAATAGGAGTGCTCCCTCTGAACTTGAATTCATGCTTAAAGATTTTATTAATAAACAAACTGCTTTCAATAAAACTATTGAGGAAAAACTCTCTAATGCTGAAAGAAATATAGCATCATTGGCTGAAGCTCAATCTTCTTTTAATAAAATGGCTGCTAAACCTAAAATTATTGAGAATCCCTTTGCTGCTACTAATGCCATACAAGTTAAAATTGATGAAAATGTTAGACTATTAGCTGAATTGCATGCTAAGTGGGAAAGAGAAGATGAAATTGCTAGAAATATTAGTGTTTCTACTATCACTACTACTAGTGTTGAAGCTAGTAATAGCTCTACTACTTTAGATGATAATTATGATTTTGATCTTGATGGTTGCAATATATCTGAAGTAATTAAGTTCCTACAAAAGCTTGCTAAAAGTCCTAATGCTAGTCCTATGAATGTGGCCTTTACAAAGCATATTACTCATGCTCTCATAAAAATTAAAGAAGAAAATATGAATCATAAAGCTTCTATCCCTATGAAACTAGAAGATGGTTGGGAACCCATCATTAATATGAAAGTGAATGATTTTGATTTTAAAGCTTTATGTGATCTTAATAGTAGTGTTTCTATTATGCCTAAAAGGATTTATGATATGCTTGATTTGCCACCATTGGAAGATTGTTGTTTGAATGTCCCACTTGATGATAATGCTAAAAAGAAACTCATGGGGAGTATTAGTTATGTTCTTAGTATGGTTAATAATGCCTATGTCTCCGTTGATTTCTATGTTTTGGATGTTGAATGCAATGCTTCTTGTCCTATTACTTTGGGAAGACCTTTTCTTAGAACTGTTGGTGCCATTATTGATATGAAAGAAGGCACCATTAAATATCAACTCCCACTCAAGAAAGGTATAGAACACTTCCCTAAGAAGAGAGAGAAGGTTCCTTTTGCCTCTCCTATGAATACAAATTTTGCTCTTAATGCTTCTTCATTTGAGAACACTTGATTCTTTTTCTTGCTTCTTATGCCTAACTTAAAGGCGTTAAAGAAAAGTACTTATTGGGAGATAACCCAAAAGTTTTAGATGAGTCTTGGAAGTTATTAATTCAGTAATAACCTCTCCTTATCCTTTTTATTTGCTTTTTGTGCCAAGAGTAACCTCTAATGAGAGAGAAGTAATGCTTGGGAAAGTTGTTGTCCCGAAACAGATTTTTGTGCTTCACTATAAAAATTCGTGTAAAATCTCTGTACGTCGTTTTGAAGCATGATTTTTTGTGCTTCTGCCCCATGTTGTTATCTAACTTTCTTTAGTTCAACACGTTTCGATTTGAGCAACAGAAGGTCTTCTAAAAAATTGGTTTTTACCTGCTGGTCTGTTTTGACAGATTTCTGCCATTATTTGCATTTGCTTGTTGTTGGTTCCTTTTTGAGTTCTCTTTGGGGACTTGAGCTTTTTGAGGGAAGTGCTTCAGTAGCTTGTGTTTTAGTGGAAGTTTTATTGGTGTTGAAACTGAATCCAAAGACTTATTATCTTGAGTGCACTAGTGTTGCTAATAAAGACTGTGTGAAGTTTTGTATGAAGGAAAAATTTCAGGTGTATGAAGAGAATGATGTAATGAGATGAAGAATGGACTAAAGCTCAAGATTGGGGATACCACAGCGTGTCAACCCAAGAAATATCCAAGAAGTACAGCGTCAAAGCTTGGGGATGCCCAAGGCATCCCTTTTCATCAATAAAAATCGAGGTTTCTTCAAACACTTCATTTTATTGTTTCATGCCAGTTGTGTTGTTCTTTGGGCGTCTTTGTTTTGTTTTTGGTTTCGTTTGCTTGGTTTTCTTAGTTTGCTTGAATAAATTGGTTGGACCCCTTTCATACATTAGTTTTCAAATAGTTTGGTTTGGATTGGAAAAGAGAAAAGTTCATGCTTAAGTGGTAAGAGGAGCTTGTTTTTGTTGTGGCCTATGATTTGTCATGCCATGCTCGATATTGTTTTGTCTTTATGCTTAGTGATCTTTGATGTATCATGAAATTTTATAAACAATTGAGATTGCTTAATGTTCCTTAAAAGAATCATGCGTTGGTTTAGCATACAAAAGCATAGTATTATGGTATTCTCCTTTGATGCTTTATTTGGGTTGACTTGGCGCATGCTCATACCATGTTATGACTATCCCAAGTCACCATAGCCTTTATGATCCTTTGGTTTTAGACTTGTAATATCACTTTATGCTTTAATCAATGATGTTTTGTTGCTTTGCATGATGATGGCCATTATTGCTCTCTTAGTTGGTCGCTCCCAGTCTTTTGCTAGCCTCCATAACCAAGTATGAGTTCCACTCATGCATCCAACTCCTAAAACCAAGTTATTCCAAAGAGTCCACCATACCTACCTATTAGCATTTTCTATTCCAAGTATATTCATGTTTTTATCTGCCTTCCGATTAAACTTGTTATGAGAAAACTAGTGATTAAAGCTCTCACGAACTTGATGGCACACTTTACGTTTCTTGCCCTTAATAAACTTGAACCATTGTGTCGTCTATGTTATATATGCTTGCACTTATATGTTGGGGATTAGCAGAACCATGCTGTCATGGGGAATGCTTTCAACATTGCACTTGTACTTTGTACCTAGTTGATATCATCCTCTTTTGTCTATGGATGTCGTCAGTGTGAAATGAAAGGGGAGCTTGTAAGTCCATGGAGTTATGTATGTGTTAGAGAAAGCCTGGGCCACCGGTATAATCCATCTTTGTCATGGTGGAAACCTGCAGTAACCATAATGAGTTGTCTATGAAGCATTCTTCTTATAAAAAAAGAGTCAGATATTGAGAAAAGGAGAAAAAGAAAAAAAGAGATATGAGAAAAGAGGAAAGAGAGAAAAAAGCACCATTTCCCATGGTAAATAAGAAGATTCTTGAGATGCTCATTGTTCACTTGCCTTGTCATTTTGATATGGGGATTCTTCCGTATCATCGGGAAAGGGGTACCACGTTGGCGGTTCTCTATGATACACATGTACTTACTATGACAAGAACTTACCGATAACTAAACTTGAGTAGCATGAGGAGCGGCCCTCGTATTCAAGGGACATGAGATTTTCAACTTATACTTTGTCAAGCATATAGTCCATAGTTTGTTCACGTTAACCTTAATCACTTCAAGATGCTTATGATAGGGGCAATGAGAGCTGAAAGCTATAAGTACCATAATTTTTGGAAGCTCTTTATGAAACTTGAATCCCTGCTTACTTCTATGAAGTTTTTCTTTTACTTTTATGTTGAGTCTCCACCTTCTATCTTTATGCACCTATTTTGAGAGCATAGTGGCCATTCTTAGTTATATGTGCATTGTCCCAAAACTTGTTGATTGATGTATAACTTTGATATTGCTTGTTCTTAAACTACTTATATCAAGTCACCTTTATAAACTTTGAAGGTGTCCTATGCATTTATGTTTGCTACTCTATGAGGGACAAGCTGAATGCCACTATGCTATATTTTCTTTATATAAAACAAACAAACGTCTTGCAAAGCATTGTTATTCATGAATCTTTTGTTTATACCTTTTTATGTTACAACATAGTTGCTATGTCTTATTGTTAGAACTTTATCTTTCACTCTATATTGAAGTACTATGATCCCAGCTATCAATGTTCTACAAATACTTTGATCAAGTTTATGATGGTGCATATCACCTCAAAAATTATTCTTTCTTTTTATCACTTACCTACTCGGGGACGAGCAGGAGTTAAGCTTGGGGATGTTGATACGTTGTAAACGTATCTATAATTTTTGATGTTCCATGCTTTGTTTTTATCTAATTTCTTATGTTTTGTCCATACTTTGGAGTACTTTTTATATACTTTCTTGGACTAACCTATTAACAAGATGCCAAGTGCTGAGCTCCTTGTTTTCTGCTGTTTTTGGTTCCAGGAAAGTCACAAAATGAATATTCTCAGAATTGGACGGGACAAAAGCCAAAGTCAGTATTTCACCGAGGGGGACACGGAGCCAGAATACGAGATGGAGAGGGGACAGAGGGCCGCCAAACCACCTGGCCGCGCGGCTAGGCCTGGCCCGCGCCAGGGGGTGGTGTGGCCGCCTAGGGCACCCCTTCATTCTCCCCTTTCGCCTATAAGATGCTTCCGATACAGAAACCCTAAGTACCCGATCAAAAATTCCACGAAAGAGTTTGTAGCCGCCGTCATATCCATTCCTAGATCGGGAGGGATCTGAAGCTCTTCCCGGCACCCTGCCGTAGGGGAGAATTCACCCTGGAGGCCTTCTTCATCATCATGCAAGCCTCCGGTGTGATGCGTGAGTAGTTCATCCTTGGACTACGGGTCCATGTAGTAGCTAGGTGGTTGGTTCTTCTCCTTTATGCTACCATGTTTAGATCTTGTGAGATCCGATCATGATCAAGATCATCGATTTGTAATCCTACATGTTGTGTTTGTGGGGATTCGGTGAATATTGAGATTCTATTTCAGATTGATTATTGATTCTATCATGTCTTTGTTATTTGAGATCTTGCATGCTCTCCGTTGTTAGTAGATATCTTGGCCGAGTAGATGCTAGCAACTCCAAGAGGGAGTATTTATGCTCGATAGTGGGTTTATGCCTCTAGTAATCTGAGGATGTGACATAAATCTCTAAGGTACTAGATATGTTGTTGCTACTAGGGAGAAAACAACAACCCTTTGTTCATAGAATAATCATATTGTTTCCTTTACACGCAATGCGTAATGCAATTATCTGCTTGCAACTTAATCTTGGAGGGTTCGGATGATAACCTTTGAAGGTGGATTATTAGTCATAGATGCAGTTGGATTACGGTCTATGTATAATGTTGTAGTGCCCAATCAAATCTCATAGGAGTCAATATGATTAGTATATGCATGTATGCTTTCTCGATGTTTGTCAATTGCCCCGCTGTAATTTGTTCACCCAACATGTCATCTATCTTAAGGAAAACACCACTAGTGAACTATGGACCTGGTCCTTTCTTTTACCATCAATCTACAACTGTTTACTGCTTTTTGTTTACTTTCTGCAAGCTTTTACTTTCTTCCACACAATACATTTAATCATTTGTTTTCAGCAAAAGCCGGTGAGATTGAGAACCTCCTGTAAGTTGGAGGCAAAGTTCGTGGTTGTGTTATGCAGGATTCAAGTTGGCAACAACACCTTGGAGGTGTTTCCTTACTCCGGATTCGATAACCTTGGTTTCATAACTAAGGGAAACTTGCTGCTGTGCTCATCATACCTTCCTCTTGGGGTTCCCCAACGAGCTCGAGATATCTTGGGCCATCAGTATGCTGCTTTGCAGCAGACTGGCACATGGACCCTAGTAACCTGGCCACCTAGTGTCAATACCGTTAGCTGCAAGTGGATCTTCAAAACCAAGAACCATCCTGGTGGGTCTATCGAGAAGCACAAAGCACGGTTTGTAGCTCTTGGTTTTACTCTGCAGCATGGGATTGACTATGGTGATAGTTTCAGTCTAGTGATGAAGCAAGCCACGGCTCGCATGGTATTTTCTCCCGCAATCTCTCACGGCTGGAGTCTTCGACAAGTTGATGTGAGGGATGCTTTCTTGCATGGATTCCTGGCTGAGAATGTCTATATGCAACAACCGTTAGTCTTTGAGGATGTGAGGTATCCTTGTAATGTCTGTACGCTTCAATGGTTTATTTATGACCTGAAACTATCTCCACGGGCTTCGTGTCTTGTGACGATTCAGCTTCTCCATCATCTTGGGTTTATTTCCTCCAAGGCTGATACGTCGCTCTTCATTTTCTCACGTGATGGGTTGTAGATATTCATGCTTGTCTATGTGGATGATATTGTTATTGCCGGCTCTACTCAGGAGGATGTTGATCGTCTAGTTCGTTCTCTCTCTGCGAGTTTTCCTGGTAAGGACTTGGGGCGATTGGAGTAGTTCCTTGGATTGGGGCATCATACAATTCAGGGGATGGCGTTGACTCAGCGGAATTGTGCTCTTGATCTTCTCCATCGAGTCGGCATGAAGAATTTTAATCGCCACCACTCCTCTTGCAGCATCGAGGCCTTGGCTCAGGATTCATGCACACTACCGATGTAGATAATTCATTCAGGTATCACAAAGAGTGTCTGGGACTGTAGTATTTGATTCTCACTCATCCGGATTTTTTGTGGTAAAAATATTTTCCTTTCCTATCGCGGTGAAGTTAATTTTATGCGATATCGTAAGGAACATTGCATACCTGGCTTGACAATTTACTAGTCATCATCATCTGTTATCGATTTTTATGGATGTGGATTTCAAAGGTGATGTGGATGATGAGGGTCCACGAGTGGGTTTGTCGTGTTCATTGGTAAACCTCATCGCTTGAGTTGACGAAGCATCCCACAATCTCTAGATCCAGATCTTTGAGGCGTAGTATAAGGCATTGGCAAATGGTGCTGAAGCTATATGGATAGACTCTCTACTTAAAGCTTGGTGTGGCTTCGATGGCGTGCCCTCATATTATTGTGTTATGATAATCTTAGGGCTACTTACTTGATGGTGAATCCGGACTTTCATGCTCGAACTAAGCACACCGAGATTGATTTCCATTTTGTGCGAGACCGAGTAGTAGGTGAACTGGATGTCGTGTTCATCTCCACTCATAAATCAAGCTTACGGACGTCAATGTTCACTAAACCCGCATACGACCTATATATGTTAGATAGATTTAAGTCCAATCTGCAACCTTGTATGTAGAGTTTTAGATTGAGGGGAGTGTTAGAAATTTTATCAGTCTAATCCTAAATTCGCCGGTGGTATCACGTGATGTAATTTGTATGTGGTCACGCCTATATGTTGAGAGCAATACAACTG